>JAQFVV010006290.1:0-212755 GCA_028023455.1 Epiperipatus broadwayi
TATATATATAAGTAAGTTACTGTTAACACTAACTGAAATAATTATAAAAAATATACAAACCATTATACAATTACAAATATCCAGTAACGCCCTCTGTTTAAAGTTCTATATCTCAATAATAGCAAACCGTAAAATGATATCATTTTACAATTTGCTATTATTGAGATATAAAACTTTAAACAGAGGGCATTACTGGATATTTGTAATTGTATAATGGTTTTTATATTATATATATATATATATTGTGACCTTTTATTTAGGTCCCTAAGTTAATAATTCCAAAATTTTAAATGGCGATATGTTTAACATCAAAATCTTACTAAAGTGGTTTTCAATAGAGATTATTTTGAATGTACTGGGAAATTTGCTTGAGTGGAGATAAGATTTCAAACCCAGTCTAGGCTCTGACTAGACTAAAATAACAATTTAAAAGTAATATTATTATTTGGTAGATAAATACATTGCTATTTTATTAGTTTTGAATAGCAATTGAAAGAAATAAATAATTAAATCAAATTGTTAAAGTCTTGTAAAATAAATCATTATAGTAAATTATTTAAGCATATTTTTTTATGTAGTATATCTAAAGCTGTCTTAAGTGGTAATGGATAGTTATTAAAAATGAAGCCAGAGGGGATAATACTAATTATGCATACCTAAAATCATTGGCTAATTCTCTACCAGAGTGCAATGTAATAAAAGCTATATATGTTTTAACAAAGCTATAGGGGGTGGACTAATTAAGAAAAACAAGAACCAAGTAAACACAAACCTCAGCTCTGATTTAAAATAAGAAAAAAATTAAAAATCAGCAAAATTCTGAAATTTAATTATATGGAAGTAGAATACCTTGCTGTCTAAAGATGTTTGAATAAGAAATCTTAAAAACCTTGCTATATTTTAAGCCATTTCCACGACTGCATATTTCCTAGGGTTCACACTGGAGAAGGAAATTAAAACCATGGAGATAAGTTTTTATTTGAATAAATCTTCTTTCAAACTCAGGAAATTTCAAGCAAAAGTAAGCCTTTGCTTTTATGTTATGTATGTTTTTAAAATGTCTTCTTTGGAAATGACACGCAAATCATTTATAAGTAGACTAAAAAAAATGATAATGTTTATATTTCGCGTGCTAGTCTTGTTATCCAGTAGAACAAGATTGTGCTTATAAAGTCAAAATATCAAGAAAAAAGAATAATAATAATTCGAAATGATTTTAAAACAAGTGTTATATATGGTATATAGTAAATAAATTTAAAAGTCATTTTGAAATAATCTAACTTTTAATAAAGTAAATATGAAAATATTTTCGTAATGTTATTCTCTACACTCTGCATATTTTTATCGCAGGAACCCATGTAATGAAAGAAATAGTCAATTACTAGTTGATTAAAATGCTAAATATGTCAGCGTGATAATTGGATAAATTCATCTTAATATTAGTAAACAGTTATTATTTTTCCAATGGAAATATAATAAAATAAATGTTTGTTTTTAAAATTGTATTGGGGAAATATACTCATCATCGTAATAGTATTTTAAAATATTTACAATGCTCAGACATTACTGCACGGAGGGAAAATCAAACTAATAAATAACTTTAAAAAGAAAAATAAATATATTAAGTGTGATAAAATTCTACTAATGTCCAAGAAAAAAAAATTATCTGGATTTTAAATGTAAATAAATGATTTTGTTATATGTCATTTGAAATGCTTACCGAATAAATCAATAAAGATTTTAATAAGTTTGTTTTGAAGTTTGTTTTGAATTATCTAGAGCAAAGTAGATAAATTCTTTTTTTTTTAAATCTGCTAAAATTAAAAACATGAATGCTAATTGCCTGATTAATTATCACTACGGAAACAATTAAATAATTTCAGCTTTTGGAGAAGTATCGAATATTGCCCAAAGTGTATTAGCATCAAACAAGATAATAAATATATATATATAAGCATTATGTGGAATGATTGCTAATCACAATATGTATTCTGAGGAATCGTTTTTATTATTCTAACTCACCAGGATAAAATAACTGGAATAGCTAGGATAAACAGTTAATGGATAAAAATGTACACTTATTTTGTTTATATAATTGCTGTGTTATATATTACTTACGTAATGTGTTGTTTGGGGAAATTTATTTTAAAATGTATATGTTTTGGTTTAGGCATGAAAAATAAGTATATGTATTGGGTTAAAGAAAAAGAAAAATGTGTAAAATATACACATCTATTTTATGTATATTTTTTTTTAGTTAAGGGAAAACCAGAAAATAGATATATAGCATTTATCTAGAGAGTGATAAAATATTTGCTTCTCTCATAGAGCCGAAAACCGCTTTTTTCCGCATTAAAAAAGTTTGCAATTTTGACCGCAATAGCGTGCAAACCGTATATGTCACAGTAACGGTTTTTTTTTCTTTCTCTCCACCATTTTTCTATCTTTTTGTACATCTAAAAATTTTTTCTGTGCGATGAAAATTTGATTTTTTATAGCAATTTTTGTAAAGTACATTATTAAAATCTTATATTTTTTTTTTATCTTTCTAGATTTTATCAATGTATAAACAAAATAACTGCACAAATGGCTTCTTTCGCCGCTGAATGTAATTTTGATTGATTCTGACAAAGACTTTTTTGTTTGTGTTTGATTCTGAGGTTTTGTCATATTTCACCATTAGCCGTGAGTATTCAATTCCTGATCTATTTTATTTATTTTTTATACAAAATTATATATTTACAGCTGATCTATTTTTTTATTTTTTATACAAAATTATATATTTGCACTGAAAGCAATAGGTATGTTTCAGAGTGGAAGGCATTACCGAAGTAGGTTGGTCTGTCACCCGCTGAATTGAATGCATTTTTTGGTATGATTATTCATGTTTGTACTATATCACGCATACCAAAACTAAAGTTTATTTGGTCTAAAAATGAATATTTGCATCAACCGGTACTTGCTAACTTGCTAGAGTTATAACCCAAGATCGATTTTTTGGTATTCTGAATAATTTACAATGCCTCCCAATGCTGAATCAACAGTCATCATCATCATCTCCCACTGATATTTAATAATTGCTTGTAATTCATTTGGGTTATTTATTTTATTTTATTTACTGTTCTTATTCATTTCATCGTAGATAAGTTTTTAATTACTTTGAAACATACTTTGCTATTATGGTCTCCTGTAAAATAATGCATAATTTAGCTCACCCTCAAGATATTTCAATAATATAGTAATTATTTTTTACACCCATAACTTAGAATTTACTATGTTTTTATTCATTTTATTTTTGAAACAAATTTTTAATTTATTTCATCACATACTATATGTTTTTATTCATTTCATTGTAGATAAGTTTTTAATTACTTTGAAGCATACTTTGCTATTATGGTCTCCTATGAAATAATGCATAATTTAGCTCACCCTCCCTCCCATGATATTCCAATAATATAGTAATTATTTTTTACACTCATAACTTAGAATTTACTATGTTTTTATTCATTTCATTGTAGATAAGTTTTTAATTACTTTGAAGCATACTTTGCTATTATGGTCTCCTATGAAATAATGCATAATTTAGCTCACCCTTTCTCCCATGATATTCCAATAATATAGTAAGTATTTTTTATCCCCATAACTTACACTTTACTAAAGTTATTACTGTTATTTTTTTTTTTGATCCACATTAAAATCTTGCATTTCTAATAGATATCTTGCATAGAGGGCCTAGAAAAACAAGTGCTTGCCAAAATTGAACATATAGGCTGGTTAGTAAAAAAGCGAAACTGAAATTGTCACCTTTTGCCACATTACTCAAAAAAACTGTAACTCAGGTAGGTCATGTTATATATATTTTTTCTGCATTTTATGACGAATGTGATGAAGCTGTCTATGAAATAATAATTTTAGGTTATACATTTCAAAATTGAGAGTTTTTGAACCAATATAAAAATAAAAAAATTTTAAATGTGAAAAATATCCTTTTTTTATTATTATTTTTTGTGGTAATAACTACTTTATCAGCTTTATTACATTCTTTCATATTTACACTTTATAAAAATGTATATATATATATATTGTAATAACTTAGACATTTCATTTAAAATTGTATGTCCTGTAATTTTTTCTGGGAATTCAAAATGGCCGTTCAGGCCTCTAAGGGTTAAAACTAATGTTAAGATATATTAATAAAAAGGTAAATGTACAGACATTTTATCAAAAATATCTATATTGGCATGACTGAATTATTTTCTGATATAAGAGAAAATTTGATATAAACCTTTTTCATTTTTTAATTTGCTATAGAAGTGAACATGTCCACTTTGAATACAAATGCAGGTTTGATCTTAATTGCTTAAATCTGTCGTGCTCTCTTTAATAAAATATAGTTGTCATTCTAAAATGATTAATGATCATTGGACATAGGTATTTTGGTTTGACTGTTGAGACATTAATAGTTATAGTGTAAAATGGAGTATGTATATCTTCACTATTATTGTTGGTATTGTTTTTATCTTGCTATAATTTGAGAATGACTAGTGACAGTTTTTAGTTAATAGGATGTTCCAATTGAATGGCATCCAATATATTAATATTTATATGAAGCATAGGCTGATGAAGTGTCACCTATGGCTAATTTCATGAGAGAAAAGATGAATAGAATCTGAGCAGTAATTAATGCTCATTAGTATAAATAATCCTAAAAAAAGGATATCTATGGTTTGAATTCTAGTTTTTTTTATGGTGAGACAAGGCCCACACTCGTATGTATACCCATACAGAGGTATAGAATCAGCCATATATTATTATACAACTGTCATGTTGTTTTTTATAAAGTCTCCCATCTTAGTGTTAAATTCCTCATGATAATATAGAGATAGTTTTTCCACTGTGTATGGTGAAGTATAATAGGTCCAGATCATATAGCAAGTATAAAATAATATAAAATTTGGGAATACTCATCTAGCATAGTGTTTTATTAATCGAAATAGTGTTTATGATGTTGTGGAATCATCATCAGATTTTGACAGGCCAAATTAGGATTTATTGATGATGGTAGAAAATTTTAAAGGTAGAAGTAAGAGATGCACATTAGCAGAATGGATTCATTATCATCAAATAATGATGTGACAATAGAATTGTAGGATCAGTTATGTATTCAAGGGTTGAGCTGTGGACATAGTTACTGTTTTAGTGAGATCTGTGTGTAGTTGACTTTTAATGTCTATTCATTTAATGCCCTAAACTTAGTCATTTCAAAGTCAAATAAGTTAGTAATTGCACAGAGTGTGATAATTGCCCTTATCATATTCTAATAAAAGATAGGGCTTTGGGATAATGCAATACCTTATGATGTTGGAATTCTAAATTTAAACTTTGTGCATATCCTAAAGTTCTAAATATACTGCTATTATGTAATTTAAGTGCTAGTGCAGTTTAAATAGGTTTTATCATCTGATTCTTAAAATCTGCCAAAGAGCAACAAATGATATTTTGAACATTATTTTCTATTTGGTTGTATCATTTGCTGAGTATATGGTCAAGGGGATAATAAGTATTTGTCCCATCCATAAATTATTTTAATAGATTAGTTTTATTTCATGCCATATCTGTAAATTAAAATTTTGTACATAGTGTAAATAAAGTTTGTTGTATTTAAAAATTTATGTAGTTGCATGTAGTCTTATTGCTAATTACCACATCTATACACTATTATTGTTATTGCTATCAACCTACAGAAGATTATAAATTGAAATCATCCTCAACCAATATAGTCCTAGTAACTATATTATGCTATATCAAAATAATTTTGGTAAATCTTATAATTTATTGGTACATCTAATGCATTATCACATAATAATCAAAATGTTGATAACTTGTAGTACAGATTGTTTTAAACAATATCTTAAAAGATAAACATAGTCTTGATTTAACTGATTTAGTTAAATCCGCAGAGCTATCATTCACTGATCTTGATCACATTGTTTATAATTATTTAAGAAAAGGAATTTGGTAAGTTATTGGTTTTTTTTAATTATCCAAAAAGTCATTTCCTTTCATAAATTTTAAAGTTTATATTAATTATAAAGTTTATGAGTAACTGCTAAATATAGTTCTTAATTTGAGTTTATATTGAGAGCTGTTTTGTGCTTTATGTTTGTGTAGTGGTGAAATCCCTCTTACTGACCCAAATATATGTTGTATAATAATTTATAGTGTTTGAACCCTGAGAAGAATTAATTGTTAAGTCTTAAGATAGAATTTAAGTTTGTAATAAAGTTTATATCTTGTTAATTATTATAGTTGAACTTGCAATAGATTACTTTCACAGTCTATGAAAGTTAGCTAAGTTTTAATATGCAAATTACTTTTGTTGATATAAAATGTATAGTTTGTTTTAATTTTATGATGGATATTCTGGTGGTGTCAAGCTTGAAATCCCTGTTTGTATTTAGCTTATCTTTTTCCCATTTAATCTCATATTAGTTTATAGTTTAAGATTTCAGTCTCCATCATCAACATTGTTCTTCAATTTCACTTTGATCAATCCTTTTATTTATTCATTCTCATCTGACATTAATTCATTATCATAATTGATTAATCATACATTAACTTTTATTCTTTTTATCATCTTCACTATTCATTAACTCTTATTCTATCATCATCTTAATCATTCATTATTCTCATATCTATTCGTTCTTTTCTCTTCACTCTTAGACTCATTTCATTCCACTATTCCATTATTACTTCATTCCATCATCCATTTAGTCATTTACATCATAATGTACATATCATTTCATTTATAAGTTTAATTTCATCATCACTCAAGACATATAATTATTAGTTATTTTATTAATTTGCTGAATATCAAATTTAACTTATCTCATTTTGTTTGTGTGGATTTCAGGGCTGGTTTGACCAGAAGTTTTTATCTTTATTAGTCGCCTTGTGATCTTCTTTAGATAGACAGTTTCATGCTAGTTTTATTTAATCCATGAATCATTTCGTTGGTTTTGCATTTTTGTTTTTTTCATGCTTATATTTTTGAGCGTATGAGTATGTTAGGTTCCATAAAAGAATTTAATCACTAAAATGTGTGGTATGATTCGTTGATGACCAGCTAGATTAGGAAGCTAGGTTACAGATGCGATTATGGTGCTTGCCAACGTGACATGACTGTTTTGCAGATGAAGGCTGGCTGTTGCCAGGTTACAGTTGCGATTATGCTGAACAATGTGGATGGCATGATGTTTGGCTGTAGCTAGGGCACAATAGTGATTATGGTGCCTAAAACAAGATATGATTCATTTATAGTACAGCGGTCTTTGGGAGAAGGTTACTATATATATATATATATATATAAACATATTTTATTTCAAATATTCCACATATTAAAATAATATTTATCTTTTATCTTTTTTGTCTTATACTCTACAATTCGTTTTTGTTAGATCGGTCATTAATATGTCAGACTTAAATTTCCATATTTTCTTCTTTTTTATCAGACTTATAGTAATGTAGACAATAATTTCTATATAAAAAAGTGTCAAACTCACAAATTTATTCATCTTTATTACTTGAAAGCTCACATTAATACATCTTTAAATACTCAATGGTTTCACAGTCATTCTATGACCGATCATCAAAAATATTTTAGGTTTTGATATAAAGATTAAATTAGATGCTAGGGTTAAGTGGGTTTTATTATATATACATTAATGGCAAAGCATGCATCTATTATATATATATATATATATATATATATATATTGAACCAATCGATGTCTAATCATCATCGATGCTTCATGTGTCACCATCTACACTAACCTCCTAGGGGTCCGCAATTTAGACCCTGCTATAAATATATGCTATTCACTCACACACTGTATGCCGAATCATTCTAAAGATTAGTGAAATTAATCTTTGTTTAGTAAAAATGAAACAGTAGTTTGAGTGATGCGTATATATATTTTGACTAAAGCAATAATTTTATTGCTGGAAAATACATTTGTAATTATTTTTATATCTGTGTGCATTTAATGTAACAACAAAGAAAAAAATGGGGAAGGCTTGAAATACTGAAATTATCTTTGGTCAAATCGTTGTCTATAATTAAAATTTATAAATCTTAATTACAATCAAAAAAACAAATTGTTTATCAGTTGTTTTCAAATCTTTCAAAACAGTTAAAAATGGTATTTCAGGCCTTATCAACTGAAAATATTTTGCTAATTAAATGTTGCTTTTTTTAAAGGGATTACAGAGATAAGGTTGGTAGATGAGATTGCATTCTGGGCAGTATTAAAATGTTATAAAAGGGACCACAGAACAAAGGAAGTCAGTTCAGTTTACCTTCAGTTCGTAGTTAAGTTCAGAGGAGTTTAGTCAGTTGAGTTAATTACTTTTAAGAAGCCAACGCAAGTTCTGCGCGATGAATTTTGAGTAGTGGAATCTAGCACCTTTTTCTTCTTCTCTCGAAGAACTGTCTGCCTACAAGTGCCATGTTCCATCTGGCCGACCATACAACATGATTGCTTCCGACTGCTGATTGCTAATGACGCCGCCATGCTGTTTTTTTTTTCTTAGGTAACCTTTTAACATAGAACTGCCTTTATAAGTCAATACTTTTGTAATCTATAGTTCAACCGTCATGTCTTAATTTATATATTGTTTTATAAGCTTCTGTTAATTTTGCTTTTAAACTCTCTCTCAGTAATCTTTTATTAATATCATGTATTTTAACTTACCTTTCACGCTTAATTAAATTATATATAAATGTGTGTGATTCCATTAAGATTTCATATACTTTGTTTAATGTATAGATATAATTTATTTTCTTTAATGTGCCAAAATCGCTAAATTCGCGAGTAAGGGGGGAAATAATTGTTTTACTTGGGAAAAGGGTGGGCTTTATTTAAAACTTATCAATAGAGTTTTGTCTATATTAAATAGAAATTGCTCGCGAGTTTGGTTTCATTTTAAATTCGTTACTCTTAAAGTAAATTTAAAACTTTTACTGTGGATGAATTTTGCTTTAATTTTCTATTTTAAAAAGATCGTGAACTTTCTTATAATTAATCCATTCCTTTTTGCTGGTGCCTGAAGGGCAAATTCCACCAGTTAATATGTATTTGGGAATCGATTCTTTAAATATAAATGTGGTTAGTTTAATAATATTGTAAATAGAAGCGTTATTATTCATTATGATTAGATAAATGACTCAGAATTGGAAACAGATTATTGCGCGAGAGGTTAGACCATTTTCAAACTTTAAATGATATTATAAAATTATAGAAACGCTGCTGGCATATATTTTCTTTTCTGATATTTTATCTTTCCATTTCTTGATCGTTTTATTATTGGGGACGTCGAAAGCATGAAGCTCCCGTCCTTCTTTTCAAAATCGTTCCTAACCAGAGACGCTACTCTCTGTTGAATGTAAAGTTTAAGAGGATTATGTGCTGCAGATGGCGGTACATAATGATCTGGGGTCTCATTCTCAGCCTCTACTTTGATATCGCTCCGCCAGAAGGTGCGGACATATCCAATCTAAGTTCATTTCAAAGTATTCTTTTAAATGATGAAATATCCACAATCGCCATGAGGCCTTATTTTCGTTATTGTATGCTAGTACCGTTACTTTGCTCATTAACTTGATCATTTGTCTAATCTTAGTAAAGTCGCAATGATGTGTTAAAGATAAAGATTCATTTCGTAAAATACGTTCAGTATGTTGATCTAAAAACTGCTTTTCTTTAAAAAGCTTTATCGATTCCCAGAGACGTAAATCAATTTGTATAATTTATTCTCGTAAATATTGCGCATTGTTTGTTCCTTATGTATACTTAGTCTAGAGACGCTATGTCCAAACAATGCCTATCAAACATATGTGATGATTTTAAGATTGTAAATAAATGATTGAGACCGTACATTTATATTTATTTGTCAAAATGATTAATGTTAAATTATCGTGTATCTTTCTGTAATCCGAATCTGTTCCGATCTTGTAGATTGTTTGTACATCCACAACATTTTATTTGTAAACACTTGTAAATTGACATATTAACCCCGCACAACTTATAACACATTCTATAAAATGGTATTTATTCAAGTATTGATGTAATGGGGATTTTATAGAACAAATCCCAAGTTTTCAAAATGTATAAGATCACTCCAAGCGTGAAACAATTTTGTAACATATATATGCGTTTTCTACATTTATTAAAATATATATATTCATGTAAATCCTGGTTTGTTTTGAATTATTAGTTTATAGTTAATATTTAGAACTATTTTCGTTGGCTAAGAGCTTAGCATTAACAAATAAGTATAATAAATGTAATTCCTGGGCTACTCCGACCTCGATCATCATCATCAGTCTGATCTTATGCTCCACCGCTCTGCTTATGGGCACGGATTTAAAATAATTTTACTGTGTCATCAGAATTGTTGTTCATTGGGTCAGAGATTCGAAGAATAGGCAAATAGGTTAGAATTCAGGATTGTTCCAGACCTGTGTATCTCGAGCATGATCGGATTCGAGGTACTTTTGCTTAGGATTTGGAACCTTGTTAAGTGAGCATACTGTTTTGACCGGTACAATACATATATATATATATATATATATATATATATATATAAACTTCTTTAAAAGTTGATGAAGATTACATTAATTTTCAAAATGTTTATGCATATTTTTATTTTCGTAATACTTAGTTTTTTTCTTAAAGTTTTATTTCATAATTTTTTTTATGATACATATACTAATTTGAATTCAATTAAATAAATCATCTCTTTTTAATTAGTTAACGTTGTGTTATCAAAATATAATTAATGATATATTTATCTCCAAAGAAATTAATTTTAATTCGTCATTTTTTCAAGCTTATTGATATTTCATATTTTATCTGCAAATGCCAGCGAGTATTAAAAATGATCGCTGTTATAAGATTTTTAAAATGTATATATATTTTTCAAAATAACATGATTAATTTAATCTGTCAAAAAAAAATGTCACATTTAGCTGTCAAATTAATACTTGGATTTTAAATTATAAATATATGAATTGCTCCTGGCTGTCTATAAAAAATGCTTGATATTCAAATACTAAATTATTTTTTATTTAATTACACACCTTTCGTTAATACTTATGCAAGTACATATGTATTAACATTTTATTCTTATTGGCTTATAATTTGCAAATAAGTATTTTTAAATTAGGTAATAAGTGGATATGTTTTAAAATGTAATCAAGTAAAAAGAACAAACTCTTAATTTGTATTAATAAAAGATGTATAATTAATTACAAATTAATTTATTATTTGAATGTTGATTTTGTTAATTTTATTATCATAATTATTCGTTTATCCTAACTTTAGGTAAAAAAGAGTGAGAGAGAGAGAGAGAGAGATTAAAAAAAACAGAATTAAAAAATGAGTTTTGCATAACAATATAAATTAACAATTAACAGGAAAAGAAAAAAAAACACATTTATAATAAATTATCCTTTAAAATACAAAATAATAACATTAGAAAGAATTTAATATATAGATAAATGAGATGGTTTATTTTTCTATTTTAGATACCATTTGATATGATTTCATGAAGGACTTGATTTATAACACTGAATGCTTGGCTTGCCTTAAACCAAAATAATTATTTGATCAAGACCAATGTCCGCTAACTGCATTATTCACTTCTTATCATTATATCAATATAAATGTATTAATTCTCTTCTCTCATTTTTATAAGCAAAGGTGCACTCTGTCTTAGAAAGTAAATTCTAGGAAATAAAATAAAAAAAGATACACAAACCAAACTAGGAAATTAATGTAAATGGATTTGAATACATTATTTATTATTTCATTTTTTGAGAAGTAAGATTACATTTGTAACATGATTCTGTGCTTTACTTTAAACAAGTTTTCAATTCTTCACAATCTTCTTTTTAACACATGTTTTAATGAACTATCTTACAATAAATATTTGATTTTATATAGTGATAGTGTCAACACTTATCTGGCCAATAAAGGTTATTGTGAATTCTTTTATCTCCAGCTAAAACCCATTCAACAGCAACTATTAAGTTGAATACTGGATTGATTATAGGCTATCCATCTAGAGATAAATTACCCTGTAAAAAAGTTAAAAGCTGATAGCAGAGAGAAAAATGTATCATAATCCTGAAATTCTTGTTTATTTCCCCCTTCCAAAACAAAAATACATCCAGATCTTAATAAACATTCACTAATAATGTTTATGCCTATATTGTTTTCAGAATTGTAAATTACTGAAAGTTTGGTTAATAAAAAAAAAAATTCATGAAAAAAAATTATTGATGTATCAATTTTTACATGGGCTATACTCTCCATACAGTGGCACCAATTTTAAGCTACTGAACTATTTTTATTTTACTAATTATTAAAAACTTATGTTTATTGTTCTTTGTCTTGTTTTTAATTGACAAAATAGTACTAGTTGTTTTGAGGATTGTTGTAAAAGGAAATCTAAGGGATAAAGTTGTAATTCATGTGAGTAACATAAATGAATAAGAAAATATTTAATTTAAACTAATCAAAGAAAGCATTTAAATGCTTAATCTGCAATCAGTGGGAGCTGGATCACTTTCCAAGCAATAAACAATTTAATACATTTTACTGTAGTAAAAAAGTTTTGTAAATTGTTGAACATAAATCAAATGCATTACTATTTTTGTTGTAAGCACATGAAATAATACAAATGCATATTGATAAGTATTTGAAAATATAAAATCATTGTATGTATTTTAATGTTTGCTGTTAAGAATGTTAGCAGTTAAAAAGAAAAACAACAATAAAAGTTTAAAATTTTATTGTAATGTCATTTACATTTAAAATTATTTTAGATAATCTAATATAGCAAAATATTACTTAAGATGTCTGCAGAAAGTTTTCCATTTACTGAAAAAAGTCACTTTTTATTCACTAATGAGATCATAAATGAAATAACCAGCAAATTTTTAATACCTATTTCATATATTGTTGTTGTTGTAGCTTTTATTATTAAGTGATATTTATATAATACACAAGCTTGAATGGCTATTTACTAACAGGCATACATTAATGTGATGAGTATAATTTTACTTCAGAGTTTATGATTAAAATAAGGTCATGATATCTCTCAGTTCCCTAATAATTTTAAACTGAAATATCAATTGAATATTTTCAAATTAATGTGATAATACATGTGTGGATGATTTTTTTTTATAAATATTTACAATCTTGATGGAGAAAACTAAATTATGGATTTTATTTTCACCAGCCAAGAAAGTAGTTAATTGTTAATGGAAGAGAATGCTAAATATTCTCTGATTGTAGATTTAGATGACCTTTATTTGTGCACCTAAAACTGGCAATAATTTTTAAGTGAAAGAAGATTGCAAGAATTGAAAACATTGACTAATATTAAATGGAATATCATTGGATTTAGTGATGTTAAAAGATAGAAAAGAAAAAGAAACCAATAGATTTAAAAAGTAGACTGGACTAGACATGGATTTTACTATTATTACAAAGCATAAGTGAAGTTGATTAGTTGTAAATACACAATAGAATAATAACATTTGTTGGCATTGATGGGATAACAAACAGTGGTAAGATTAATTATTCAATTAATAGAAGACACCAAATAAAGATAATTCAGGCTTATGCTCTCAAAAAGATTCACTGAAATCAAAAAGTTAGAGATTTTTTTATATGCATACACAAAATGGTTTTAATCAGATCAAACAACACTTTTTTAAATTATAAAGGACTTTAGTTAGATATTTGATAAACAACTGAAGTATGAAAATGCATTGGTTAAATTTTGTTTTGCAGAAAATGTGTAAATTATAAATTCGTTCTTTGAGAAAATGGCTAAATTAATTAGGATTTGGAAACATCTAAATAATGTAAAGAAAAATTGAATTATGTTTTGAGTAACAGAATATATTTACTTCAAAATTATAATAGTTTTAATATATTCAATGCAGAAAATAATCACCAATTAGTAAGATATAATATATGTTCTAATGCAAATATAGAGATAGTATTATAAATTGATATTTGTAATATTAAGAAATATTCCAGTAAATTTAAATTAAAACTTAAAAATCCTTTTGAAATAGTAAGTCTTTGAAAATTAGTGGATTGAAAGCAATACAAAATTATACTCTATGAAGAAGTGCAACAAAGATATGTGATACAAAAAATAGCAATTTCTCAATAATATTTTTTTTTTTTTGCTGAGGTAAGATAATGATCTAAGAAATGAAGGAATATGCAAAATTTTAAAGGTGATCAATTAAGTACAATGGCAAATTACAGGTTTATAAAATGACACTAAAAGAATTGTCACAGAATGTTATAAAAAATATATTTAAAGTGTTAAGTAATATCTTGGTATTGGAAAGAAAATTGAGTAAGCAATAAAATGACAATATCGAATTATTATTAAAAAGAGTTGTGATATCTTGAAATATATTGAAGAGTTTTATAAGGAATAATCTTCAGAATTGACAACTCTTCTAAATGAAAAGTGAAGCATGTAAATATATCGATGAAAAAGGGGATAGATCAAGTAATTGATAAAATTATAATTGATATCTTAAAAGAAGCAGATAATAAAATATAAAAATTGTAATACACCAAATTTCTAACATAAGTCAGTACGAGATTTATGAAAGAATGCAGTAGTAATATTAATAGTTTCTAAAAGTGATAAGGGAGATATTAGAAATTATCGATCCACCAACCTTTTTTAGTTAAATTTAAATATTCCAATTGTGGCTATTTCTTTGTAGTCCAAAAAAATATTTATTATAAAAAATGTATCTCTATGTTTAAATATTGTTCCAATCATCTGTTGTATCTTTATATATATATATATATAAATATACAACAGATGATATATATATATATATATATATATATATATATATATATCTTCATCTGCTTTTTTTAAAATATCGAATATAATTCCATTATTACCTGGGTTTTTTTTTCTTTTTCACATATTTAATTGCACATGTCTCTTCTTCATTTAAAATCTTGGGCAATTCAGAAGATATCATCGTGTTTTTTTTTTATTATTATTGTTTTGCAATTCTTAATAAACCCTTCTACACATTGCGTGTTATCATCTCTTTTTTGGTAATAATTACATCTTTTTTCTTTTTGCACAAATAAGTTTTCAATTAGTATTACTATATTGCATTACATTCTTGAATCTTTTGTTCTCTTTTTTAATTTTGCTTACTAGTTTTATAATTATACTTTCTTATATCATTATCAATTCTTTTTTGCACCCTTTAACAAAATTTGAGATATTTAATCCTTCTAAATGCATCATTTTTATATAGTTTCATATTCCTTCTTTTTTTCATAAATTATCTTGTATCAGTAGAAATTTTACTATCAATTGCTTTTTTTTTTTTGTAACAGTAATCTTTGTTGCAGATTTGATGTATATCAGTTATCTTCTTATTGATTTTGTTCAAGTCAAAATTTGTTAATATTTGAAAAAAATTTGCAAGTTGTAATTTAATTTCATTGGAATGTTACTAAACATTAGGAATATTGACTGTGAATATTGTTTTTCTTAATAATTTGTGTCTTTTTCTTTTGCAATTAAGATGAATCTTACCTCCCACTAATCAATGATGCCTTGCTTTGTTGAATTTATTAAGGATATTGCAATTTTGAAATACATATTTTTGTTAGTCAAAATATAATTCAATTCTGTTGTATCTTCATTTGCATGCTTCCATATCCATTTCCACTTAACATTTTTCTCAAATAAAGAATTCATAATATAGAAAGGTTTTTTCCTATAAACTTCACAAGACTATGTATGTTCTCTCTCATTTCTATTACCATAAACAAATGTACCTACAGCACGTTTATCTTTCAATTGTTTAAATTCTTCCATGACAATTTTAAATGTTGTTTGGTCTGATCTAAAATCATTTGTACATCCATATAAAAATCATCTACTTCTTCATCACAATGAGAACTTGTTGGGTAATGAAACTAAATAACTAATCATGCCACTTTCTATGATACACCATCAATCTCCACAATATGGTTCTTCTACATTTTATTCATAATAAATCATGCTCCATATCCACTTTTTAAATCAATAATTCTACATCTTTTCTTCTAACTTTTCAAAGTCCAGTAAAATTCTATTTAACATTATGTTTGAAAAGTCTTTATTGGTCTATAGATGGACAATAAAAAGAAAAAGAAATAACAATCTTGATCAGGGCTTATCATTCTCCTGATCATTATATCAATTTATAACACTTTACATGTATTAATGGGTCAATACACTGTTTTTGTCACTAATCCTGGTGATCTAGTTCTTTGATGATAGTGAGTCAATTTTTTGTAAATTAGAGTGAAGTTGCATTATTGACCAGGTGTCTGGGAAAATGTTGGATGATTATTTTTTTTATCTCTTGCACATATGATATCACTTTTGTTTCTAAATATATTAGGGTGTTTTGTGTCTGGTTCATATATAAGTGTACATCTGGTACACTATAGTGAGTATAATACAAAAGTGCTAGCATAGAATGTCCTATCAGATATTATTGTATCTGAGGCAAGTGAATAATACATGTGATAGGGTTTCTGATTCTCTTTGACACAGCTTGGTACAATTCTTTTTATATCTACAGAAGGCAAGAGTTGGAAGTGCATCAAGATTTAGTTTTATGAGAATATTGTAGAGTTTTGGCTCCAATGAACAATATTTGAAATTTTTTGTCAATTGCTTATTTGTTAGGTTTAGATAAGTTTTTCTATTATCATTGGAAGGGGGATTGCAGATTTAATAAACCTCCTGTATTTCATATGTTCATAGGGGGGTGTAAGATTGGGTATGCTTAATAATAAATTAGCTTATTCCAGAAGTCATTTGCAGGTGGTGGTTTGTCTGAGGTTGTGATTTTGAGTGCAACTTCCAGATAGGGGAAAATTTTGGTGTATGATGATATTAGATTCAATGGTTTTTGAATTTGAAAAATGTTGATTGAATGTAGGCCTAGTCCATTTCGAGACAGATGGTGCAGGATTTTCCTTAAGGATATTGACACTATTTTTTTCAACAACAATTTCCTACACATTGAATAAATTTTTGCTGTAAAAGCTTTGTGTATATTATTATGGGTATATAATATGTAACTCTTTGTTATTATTAAGAGATTGAAGAGGACAATGTTGGCATAGAGTGACAGGTATGATTTGGATAGAGAATTAGTTATATTCTAAGATTTATTCATTAATTTCCTCTGTATCTGTGATCACATTTCAGAGTTGCTTAAATGAATGGAAATCCCAGGAATGGACCTGTTTTTTTCCTTGGAAGTATTGGTCTTGTTTTTTCCCAGTTCATATGGCCCAAGCACTGAATTTATGTAGATTAAACTCCAGTTTATATTCTGCTGAGTAGTTCTTAAGAATTTTAATTCCTTTTGGTATCTGGATGTTGGTGTGTAGTAATTCAGTAATATCATCCATGTATGCAACACATGTAACTTTAGTCTTCATTGCAGGCATGAATATTCCAATCATCTTACTTTCAACTGCTCTAAGGAGAGTATTAATGTAAAAAGTGAATAGAAGGGCACTTAGAGGTGAACCTTGTGGATTTGGAGTTAAATGGAATGAACGATGGTGCATACTTTCCACTAAGAGTTATATGAATTTCTCTACTTAAAAACGTTTTGTATATTAGTGCTCTGGGGAATTGAGATATCTGCTAGTGTATTAATTAGAATATTAATCTGCACCATATAAAATGCTGATTTGATTTCAAGTTGAGCTACATCTGGTCCATACATTTTGTCATTTCTGACTGTGTCAATCACTGTCTTATATAGAAAAGCTGCCTGCCCAGTTGAAGATCCTTTCCTTGCAAACTTATTTTTTGACAAGTATGGCAGAATATACTGCTCAATTCTATCTTTAACTATTGACTCCAGAATCTTGATACCAAGTGGGTTTATTGATATAGGTCTGATGTTTTGAAATATGGTTATGTTTTCCTTTTTTTTAATAAATGGAACCAATGAGATGAAATAGAGCCCATGAAAGTGATAAATTTTCTGGGTTAGACGTTGGATAAATCTGTTTGATATTTTACTGTGAAATGTGCTTGTATAAAAACCAAGGTATTCCATGTATCCCTGGATGACAAGATTTTTTATTGAGTACAACTTTCCTTCAAAATCTCTTAGTGCAGAGAATATATTATCTTCTAATGAGCCCAGAAAGTTTTCCAGGGGGTTGAAAAATTCCTCTCTTTACAAATTGTGTTTGTAGAATGAGTATAGTGGCTCTAGTATATTATCATCTGCAATAGTTTGCTCTTCTACTTTGATAGCTGATGAATCCCAGTTTGTTGGAGCCTGACCTAGATCCCAGTGAATGTACTGTTTAGACCACATGTGGGTTTGATTCAAAAATATTTTTATCTTCTTTACTGCTAAATATTCTTTGAGTAAGTCACATGCTGGCCAATAAGCTTTTCTGAGAGCTAAAACATATCTACAGCTATCTGCAGTGGAAGCAATAAGTGTTATTCTTATATAAAGATCATCTGTGAGATCCAAAATCCTTGAAGGGGGTTGGTAGCTTTTTATTGTTTCAATTGTGTACAATATTAGTTTACAAAGGTAATCCATCTCTGAACAGGAATTAAATCCATGTGACACATTTTGAATATATATATATATATATATATTCAAAATGTGTCACATGGATTTAATATCTTCTTCATATATATATATATATATATATATATATATATATATGAAAGAAGATATTGTTTGGTTTGGCCTGGGAGCAATATTCTAATAGTTTTGTTTATAGTAATTGTGAGCCTATATAAAAAAAATTTTAGAGGCAAACCACCACAGCTGAATGATCTGAAAAGGATGAGTTTATTAGTAGTATTTTGATCATATGATGCAGTGCTGGTGAATAAAACACAAGATCAATTAGATAAAAAAATCTGCCATTGTTGAATGAAACAGAGTTTTGTGGAAGAAAACCTTCTCCAGACATGAGCGGAAAAGCCAGCCTGTGTTATCATTATTTAATAAATTTATTGTATGATATGTTAAAATCTTTATTAGTATTATTGGATTATTGAGGATGTGAATTTTGTGTTTAGTATATGTATAAGGTTATTTATAATTGTTTCACTTGGAGGAATATACAGATATGCTATGTTCAGTATTATTATTTTTGATATATATTAATAATTAGCATATGTGTATCATTATGTAATATTTTAAATGAGCTGAATGGGCATTACAATTCCTGTCCCAGCTGATGCTTGAGAATGTGTCTCTGAAAAACAATGAATAGCCTAAAACTTAGATCGATCCATTTGTGATTTGTTATATATCTTTGTCTCCAGTAGTCCAATTATGTGTGGTTGGATAACGTTAATCCATTTCCTGATTTTATAGTTATTTTCCAAAGTGTTTAATCCTCTCACATTAACTGACCCTTTTTTTATCATCATTGTTTTATTTAATGTATTTATGTAGAAATATGATAAGTATGTTTATGTTAACTGTTTATTTCTGTCTAAAAATATTGGACTTTCATCCAAAAAACCTAGAGACTTGTCATAAGCTATTATATCAGTGTATGTTTCACTTACTTCTATTATAGTGAATGGTTCACTTGTAGTATTACACACATTGGAATCTAATATGTTTTTGGTTGACTTTTTAACTTTTTTAGCATTGTCTATATACTGGGATAAGTCATCTTCACTCAGTTCTGGTGGTTGTAATTCACTTTTTTCTTTTCTTACTTGGTAGATGACCTGGCTTACATGTGATTGTTAGTACATTTAAGTCCATGTCTGAGTGTCTTGGTCCAGATAGTTATAATTCTATAATGTCTTGTGAAGTTTTGTTTAGAATTACTGTTTCTGGAATTTTTTTTCTAATTTCACTTGTGACTTTTAGTGTAATAGAACTGTGTTGATGTGATAGTTGATCTTGTATTTGTGTATTATCATCTGATGGTATATTTGTGGTAAAACTAACCAAATCATCAATGTTAGCATCATTTATACCAATGATAAATGCTCTTCCATTTGTGTGTGGCATATTATTTTTATCATTTCCCCCCTTGCATTGATGTGTTGTTGTTTTTCTCATTTCACAGTGCAAACATTTAGTTTTTGGACATGCATTTATGAGGTGACCTCTTTCTTTACAGTTGAAGCACTGAGGTTTAACTATATGTATTATTATGAGAAGCATGGTTTCTTGATCTGTAATTAATGTAGGGAGATGATTCAGATTTATTATTTAGGTGCAGGTTAAAATGATAAATGTTGCTTAATATCAGTATATGCATATCTCTTAGATACATAGGTTCAAAGGACACCACTGACCTAAAAGATATCCTTAGCTTTGGAAGGTCATTAATGCAATAATTGAAATATGTGTTTTTAATAATCTCTGTTACATAGTTTTCTCTATTCTGGTCTATTTTCACTAGCCCATATTTTTCTAGTGTGAGAATATTTTTTTCAAATCTATTTTTCTGTCCTTCAGTGAAAAATCCAATGACCATATATCTGGGGTTAGGATGTTCCCCAATCCATTGTATAGATTCTCACATGTTGTTAGCTGTAATCGCTTTATACAGTAATTTTTTTGGGAAATGGGTAAAGAGAGCAATTAATATCTCTAATAGCTAGAACAATATAGCAATTGGTAAAAAAACGTTTAAATGAGAAATATAGGCCTTTTGATATTGTTTAATTGAAGGCTTCCAAGATTCTTCTTAAGCTTTCTTCTGACCAGCCCTCTTCAATTATCTTGATAGGTTCCTGAGGAGTGTCCATAAGTATGTCTAAATTAATCAAGTCATTCACTGTTGATCTATGGAATCTTGCACTTTGATTTTTATTTTTATCCAAAGATAAATTTACATAAGCATTTTGCCTTCTATTATTGTGCTGTAGCAATAAAGTTGAGGGCCTTGTATATTCTGCATATGTGTGTAACTTTGCTTCACATGTAGATTCCATGGCATCTAACATATTTGTCACAGCAAAAAGTTGTGTTTAGTTTTTTGTACATGTAGTGATCAGATAGATTTTTTTATGAGGTTTGATCTAATTTCAAATCGTTAATAGCAATTTAGTCTCATTCCAAAATTATTTTAGCAGTTTGATAATGTAAAAAAACAAAAAAAAACTCACTGTAAAAGTAACAGATTATCATATTTAATATTTAGTTATTTTTTTTTTTTTCAATATTTGCAATCTTCCTTAAACTTGAATGTGATCTCCAGCTGTATCTAAATAAAAGGTCATCATCAAATGAAAGCCTGGGTCTACAATCAGGAAATACTTAGCATTATCCATCTTTGGCCATCAGATGCTGCTTTGACTTGTGACTTTACAGTCGCTTGGAAATATGGGCCATGGTTGATTTTTATCTGTCATGATTGTAAATATCCATTAGAAAAAAATATCCATTCCCCAATAAAGACCCAATCCATTATTTATAAATAATTCAGTGATAATCTAAAGAGATAATGAGAATATTCATGTCATGAAAAAGTCATTACTTTCTGGAAGATTATTATGATGAAATTTAAAATTAAATTTTAATAAACACAAGAATCAAATTTTTGATGAGTGAAGAATTTTATGCAAGTTTCCAAATATCATCTTTTCAACATATATGTGTTCAAGTGTATCAGTGATATGAAATAGAGTGGTGAGCATTGGGTCATGTGAAAGTTTGTTCTCATATACCCTATATATTAATAAAGATAAAGCTAATATTGAATTAAAAAATTAAATAAATAATTGATTTATTAAAATTATATACACAAATTAATGTAACGAAGAAGCGATATAAAATAATAATAAGATTATTTATTTCATATTATAATATCCATAATGTCAATATTTATCAATTCTAATATATTACACACTTCCCCTCTATATAAAATGAACATTTTGTTCTAAGAATCTATCAGTAATAAGAAAAATTATTCATTTAATTTTCAAATTTTACATGCACATCATTTACTATCTTTCTCATAAGTATTTACATTTTGCATATGTATGACACAACTTTACATTTGTGATTTAAAACTTTCACTCCTTATGATATTAAATAACATCAATATAATAAAATATTTCAAATGTATCAATTAATAAAATATAAATATTTTTTAAATAACAAAAATGAATATATAGGATGCAAAATTCGTTACTACCATAGAGTTATCAACAAATGATCTAGTGCAAAAGAATAATTCGCATTCTTTACGTAAATCATGCAAATGTTGTCCATTTCATCAAATTCAATTTCATTCCTTATTATTTCTAAGAAAAAAAACAATATCAATAACAACATGATATATCATATAGTGGCATAGTAGCTACATAATTTAAATATATATTTAAACGTTCTCTTGGCAATATTAGACATATGAATGTGTATAGGCAATTATTGATCTATACACTGTATTATGTGTGTGGTTTCCTGGAAAATATACTGGGCACCAAAAAGTCACAAAAATTGGTAGCTAAAGTTCTGCCATTCTAAGAGATAAAACATTTCATCCAACAGAATAAAAAATATATATAAATAAATTAAAATAATTATATGTATTTATGTAGGTGTAATAATGATTGACCTCTTAATCATAGGAGTAGAATAATATCATATTAATACCAACAATATTTCTAATACCATTCCTTAAGAGAAAGCAAAATAAATTTATGTAAGACTCATTTGTAGCAATGCATGTTGTATCAGACAAGGATAAATGATAATGAGAACATTTTTCATGGCAATAACTGTGAAACGTCACTTGAGATATCTAATGTTATATACTATTGTAAATTCAATCATTAAGATGCAAGTTAATAGATACATGCATATTTATTGTAATATTTAATTAACAAATAAGTGCATATGTATTATAACATATATATATATATATATATATATATATATATAAATATATCCATATATATATATATATATATATATATATATATATATATGGAATAAAAGACCTATTATTAATGACTAATACACTTACATCAAACAATTTCCTCTGTAATACTACTGAAGCATTTTATTCAATCCAATTAAATAAAATTAATCATTAATATTATATAAAACAACAGTAGTAAAAATCCATACTAATAGAGTCCTACATAATTTATACATTATTGACATCTAAATAAACAAGATCAGATGTTTATGATATTCGGCGATAATAGAATTCTTATATTTCCTTATTTTTACTATTAATTTTATTCAAGACTATGTACTTCCTTATGAGAATTTTTAAATTTTAATTATATGCAAGCTAGACATAAGCAGTGAGATGTATATAAAAGAACTTCAGAGAATAATCATGATAATAAATCAAATAATTTAATATCAGATCAAAAAAAACAATTCAAGAGATCTTCAATTACAGTTCTCATTAGTAAACATATTAATAAAAAATAAATATCTAAATTACTATTGCATTAATATATACAGCTTGCAAATCTTGACAATTGTTATATGTGATATTATGCAAGGCAAACTCTGCATACAGTAGTGCCACTCTGTGTCAACCAGAGTAATCAATGGATTCCAGAGGGCTTGTGCATAAAATCCTTATCTAGTGCCTACTCATCCAATATCTCTAAACTAGTTTCTGGCTTGTGTCCTTCATCAGTGAGGAGCCTTGGATCTGAGATCACTGCACCTAGATCTTAGGATCTAATGCAATTCTCCAGCAGCCATCGTTTAACTCTACTTAACTACAAAACTATGAGAATGAAATTAAAAACACAATAATATATTCAATCTAAGCTTATATAGTCATATGCATCAGAACTCAGTTCAGCACCATACATTTTGGTGTCTTTGGCTCTTTAACAACCAGATCCACCACTATCCTATTAGGTAGGATTGGTGTTAAATCACTAGAAATCACATGATCACTAGTTCTTATACTAGCACATAATTGTCATTAAGCAAGGCAAAATTCTCCATACAGTAGTGCCAACCAGAGTAATCATTGGATGCCAGAAGGCTTGTGCATAAAATCCCTATCTAATGCCTACTCATCCAATAGTCCCAGACTAGTTTGTGGCTTGTGGCCTTCATCAACTGAGGAACCTTGTATCTGAGAGCACTACACCTAGATTGTAGGATCTAATGCAACCCTTCAGCATTCAAGGCTTCTCACTGATGATGGCCACAAGCCAGAAACTAGTCCGGGTGTATTGGGTGAGTAGGCACTAGATAGGGACTTTATGCATAAGACTTCTGGCATCCATTGATTACTCTGGTTGACACAGAGTGGCACTACTGTAAGGAGAGTTTTGCCTTGTTTAATAACAATTATGTGCTAGTATAAGAGATAGTGATCATATAGTGTGATATTATGCATATCAAATAACACTACAGCTAATACATTTCATGAAATTTCATAATAAACATATAATTTATATTCTTATTATTTAGATTTTTTATAATAAACATATAATTTCTTATCTTATTATTTAGATTTTTCTTTTTTGTTTATCCAATTTTGTTATCCCAGCATTTGTGAAATATCTATCCATGAAGTTTTGAAAACATTTTGGTAAACTCTCTACAAATGCACTCACTATATCAGTTATTTTGGCTCTTGATTCTTTTTTTTTTTTTTGCAAAATAAAACTTTTTAATTCATTTTTCCTTGATAAATGCTTCAATGGTAGTACTTATATTAGTTTGGCATACAATTGTAAGATGAACAAGGTGCTAGATATTTCATAGCAAAATGTCATTTTGCTAAGCTAATTATACTTATGTTTCCATTTCTATTTTTCTTTAAGGCTAAAAAAAAAACTTTTTTTTAAAAAACCTCTTAGCTAATAAAAAAAATAAATTTCAATCTGACAGCCATATTTTTTTAACTGATGTTATAGTTAATGCCTCTTTAAAAATAAATTTGAATTCTGAAATTTAATTTTATATAAGAGTAAATTGTTATAATTATTATTACTGTAATTCTGTTTCATTTTATTATGCATGATGCACCCACATAATGTAACTTCACACACATTTATTCTAGATCCATTCATTTCAGACAGTTTAAATTATTTTCACTATTCTCATAGATGTAGTTCCAAATTTAACAAACACATCATGGTATTTATTAATAACACTTTTTTTAACTCATGAATAGAGATAAAACTATATTCTAATCTTAATCTATTGCAATATATACAGCTTTATCCTGGACAGCAAACTCAAATTGTTATCTAAAAGATCTTATAAATCAAAACTCTTACACAAAAATAAGCAATTATAATAATTTACCATGACAAAAATTTAACTCAATATTCCTATACAAATATATAATAAACATTAAAAATCCAATTTTCAAAACAAAATGTTAACTTTTTGATAGCTTAATATCGTTGTAATAATGCAAAAGTATTGAAAAGCTGAGTGAGCTATATGTACACTAATCATCTATAAATGCAAATATAGAATAAGACATATATACTTTAGCTTAGATTGTATATAAGCATATCATTTAAAACATATTAACATGCAGAATGTGATTTATATGTGCTAATGTAATTTCAGAACAACTATAAGTCTTAGCCTCTGATTAGTGATTTCAGGATAGCTTATTGTAGTCCTGAAATTACACTCTCAATGTCAATATCTTTATAAATAAAATCCTTGCACACAATTCAAACTAAAATATAGGAGGCTCATTCTGTTTTTGCATTTATAGATAGTTATTTTATATATAGCTCATGGAATTGTCAGTATTCCTGCATAAACTGTGTGTAAAGATAGAAAAGCATTTTAATTAATTTGTTTTTTGAATAATAATCGTATTATTTATGGTGTTCTTATGAGTTTTCTATGTTGATGCATACTATATTGAATCATAATTCAATAAATTAAAATAAAGTATAAAGAAAAAATAAGTTAATATAGGGTACATTTTATTTTTTGTGCATTTTACATTCAATCATCAATACTGTCTTATTTTTATGATTACTTAACCAATACACTTAATTTATTTTTTTACAGTGTTGGTTAAGTTATTTTTTGAATTAATGGTTGATGTCTTTATTTTTTATATATAAATGCAAACATTTAAATAAAAATAAAATCAAAAAGTGTAATATTGGATTGATTAAAATATTTGTAGTTTTGTAGTAATGTACACATTTTAAAATTTATTATTAAAGGACAATTCTCTTATATATGATCAAAGTTTTTTAGTTATGCAATAAATAAAATATAACTGTTTTTACCTCTTTTTTTGCTGATTTATTTTGTATGTGTGTAAGGAAATCTCTATTATCTTCCATATATTAAAAATCCTATTACAAATGAAGTATGAAGATTTTGACTAAAAATGAAACAAGTAAGTGATATTTTTTATTTATGTTTTCTACCCTTGATTATATGAAGCTAACTACTAATTATATAATGAATGAATGGATTTATTATTTTTTTTCTTAGACCATATTTTCACTTTGGACAGAATTAGACTTAGTGTGAATATTAAATAAAAATTGAGTGAATATCTTTTAGCTAAGATGCACATTTTAAAATTTTTTGATGTCCTTTGTTGTAGATGATTAAAGTTTAATTTTGATTATTTATTGTATTGAATAAAACTTGTATTATTTGCCATTTATAATAAATGTTTTATTTATCTCTAATGCATCAGAAATTATAGTATAGATTTATCTTTCCAAGATATTGAATGAAAATTAGATAAATTCAATAATCATATTTCTATATATTTGTAATTGCATTTTGATATATTATAGTACTGTTAACCAAAATATAATTTTATTTGCTGTACATAATGAATAAATCCTATCTTCTAATGCTCTCTTCTTCTTGGCTTAAATGTTGTCATTTTATCTTAAATGGGTGCCATTGGATAGCTTTGTTTTCAAGCAATTACTATCTTATGTTGTCAATAATCTTGCAAAATGGTAGGTGGGCATTAGGAAACATAGAATTTTAATTAAAGACTATTATAAAAAATGACATCATTATTAAACATAATATTGGATGTAAATTGATTATGATATATAATACGTAGGACTCATGTAAAGTTTCCTTGTAAGTGGGTGGATAAATGTAATTTTAAAAAAATTAAAGTTTTCAATATATATATATATGCATAGACACTTATATAATACATTTAGTTCTTTTTTTTCATTGAATTTTATTTATAAATGAAAATGATTTTGCTTTTTGCTAATTTTTAATTAGCTTAATTTGCCGCTTAAATCAATTTGCTTTTTAATTACGTTACGCTTAAATAATTCCAATGTAAATATGTCAGATTACTTTATGTTGATTATGTATTTGCTTTTAAAACAATTGGCAAAAAATAGTTAATATTATGCTATTACTGTTTTTTTTTAAAAAATATTTTATTTTTGAATAATTTTAATAAATTATATTTTAATTTGTAAATGTATATAAAATTAATAAGTAAATATTGTATAAAATTATAATGCTAACGAAAATAATTAAATGTAAAATGTTATAAATATCTCAAATGAAAAAAAGCTCTATTCTTATTTCTTACGAGTTTCAGAAAATCATATTAGCTGTCTTTAGGAAAAAGTATTTTATTACATTTTGATTTTTACGTTGTAAAATATAATAAAATATTTTTAAGATATTCGAACAGTAGTAGAAATTATAGTGAAGCTATTTCATAATTTTTGCTATTTAAAATGTCATTTTTTATCAAAAATTATATATATTGTGAAGAAATACGGAATCTTAACAATGTTATAAAAAGAACTGAATAAAATTATTTAAGAATGATTAGACCATTTACCCTAAATACATAAGGTTTTAAACTTTTGTTATTCCGACAACTCATCTTCATTTGCTTGGGAATATAAAATAAAAAACTATAGTAGAACGCATTTTAAAACTACAGTTTATGATCAACTTTAGCATAATTTTTTTATACTAGAAGCACTCATCATTTATATTAAAATACATCCAAAATTTCTCATTATCTTCAATATTAACTGTTTTTATTAGAAAAATATAGCTGGGAATAGAAAGAAAGTAATGAAGATCAATACTTCTTTCAAAAGCAGATTTTCTTCACAAATAAACAACAAACAAACTGATTTCTATGAACATATCGAGTTTATCTAATATATTGCATACTTATTAAAAAATAATTTTTTTTTTCTCTCTCTCTCTCTCTCTCTCTCTCTCTCTCTCTCTCTCTCTCTCTCTCTCTCTCTCTCTCTCTCTCTCACTCTCTTAATAGAATGATCATATTTATTTACAAATACTAATACATATACATTGTAATGGATAAATAATTCCACACACAACATTACTAGAAGATACCACTAGATAATAAATCTAGACTTCTTTTCTATAACAAATTGCATTTTAATATTGTTAAATATTATTAAAAAATATAAAAGAAAGAAGTTAAATTTACCTGCAAAGTCACAATTACACAAAAATGTTGGGAAGCTATAAATTGTAAAAGAAAATTATTCCAATTAAAATAAATCTTGAAGTAAAAGACACGTTTACCCAGCATGAGTTACATTTGGATACCTATTAATTTGACATATCAATATTTTACATGTTATAATTCAAATAATAGTCAATGACAAAATAAAATAATTTATTTAAAAAAATAAAATAATAATGTTACGGTAATAGCTATCAATATTTAAATTTATATAACAATATCAAAAAATGCATGTATGATCAACAATTGGTGATTTTGACAAACCAAATCAAGCCATCATTGATCTTAATACCCCATCACCCAGTAACCTATACACTGAACAATATAAGATTAAACAATGGGCAAAATTCCTGTTAAATATAATATTAACTAACAACTGCATTATTCTAAGTAATAGCATAAAAATAACAACTTTTCTTAAAACTTTATATATAAAATATTTAAAGACTAATTCGTTATTATAGACATATTTATAAAGATGTGACATTACCCATACTCAAGAAAGTATTTACTACAGAAATGAAATCATTATAAAATGAAGCCATATGAAATTTATAACTAGAACTGGCCACTAATATCAAACAAAACACACCAACTAATAATATCACACTATCAATACATAGCATTAGTTAACTCTCACATACAAAATAATATTTATTGAGTAATAAAACTATCAAAAGATTAAATTTTTTAATATTGTTAAATAGTATACATTATATATTTTATAATCTGTAATGAAATATGACATTTTATAAAATAAGAATAAATTATAACTTATCACATCTGTATTATTTTTAAATATTACATTAAAATGTTTTGAAAATATTAATTTGCATTTAGCTTTAAAAATGCACATATTGGTCTGCACAATATTTAAGAATTGAAATTGATTAACATCAATATAAAAATGTATATCTAGAAAGCAATTTATTATAGATTAAAAAATGTATTTAATAAAGATTTAAAAATTGTTTTCTCAATAACTTTAATGACTTACTGCAAATTTATAGCTCTAGCAGATGATTATTTTCCATTATTATGGCACTATAGAAGACAATAAAGAGTAAAAAGGCTTGAAATAAGTCATAAAAAATCATGATTTTTGAACCACTTGATGGTTATAATGTAATTTTATTATTTAGAGATAAAAATATGAAGAAATAGTTTATCCATTTGAGACTTGATTCCCAAATTCTGGAGATGAAAATTATTTATTTACAAATTCATCTTGGAAGCTTAATTCAATGTTTCTTTTTCAATTAAAAGCATGACCATTCTATTCATGTGATCCAAAAGTTTTTTTTTAATAAAAAAATCTTTTTTGCCTAATTTCAAATAGAAGGGTAAATAATGCTACAGTTTATTTAATATTTGATTAAATGATTAACCATTTTTAGTTAGTATTTTAAAATTCAACAATTGACTTTCTTTTAAATTATAGTTTAACAAAATCAACTTTTATTTATAAAAAGACTGTCTAATGCCTTTAAATAATAATAACAATGTAATAATTTAAACATATCAATGACATCACATTTACAAATAAATAAAATGTATTTCCTATACATTTTTTAATATATTCACATAATTAGAATACATTGCAAATAATATATCATTTAAATATATAATTTCGGTCTATCCACATCTAATAAATGTTATTGTTCTACTGTTTTGGTTAAGTCACACTTGAGAGCAACTATGTTTGCAATATTATTTTTTTTAAAAAAGCACACATTGTAGATGCATGCTACCAACATCACATGGGTCATGATCAAATATCCATTCAATAAAAATGAAAATAGATATTTTAATTATGTGAATTGAAGGTAAAATTGTAGTTCAATAATTTGATAAAATTTAACAGATACTTTGAATAATGAACTTTATCCTCCTTTCCCCAATAGGAGGTAATCTAGATTTATCACTATGTTTGCTGACTCAGTCTAGCCTAATAGTCTTAAGGAACTTGTGATATTTTATTTTTTATTTAAATAGGGTAGAATCAATATTTATATTGTCTTTATATGGCATATTTATTTTGATAAGGGTCTTGGATTTACTTCCATTTGCAATGAACTGTGTATAGAGTGGTCACTTACTCATAACTAATTTTATGATCATTCATAAAGACAATGACAATATTTCAAAATATAGGAAAGTACTTTAACTATGAAAATTAAGGTGTCAGCACTAAGCATTAGCTGTTAATCATAAGATATAAACAAATTTTTAAATGAAGAATTTACTTGAGGGACAGAAATGCTGTGTTACTATTAATTCTATTGAAAAGGGACAAACTGATTAAAATGTAAATCAACTAATTTATTAAAATTTATGTATACAAATTAATGAAACAATACAAGAAAGTAAAACCAAATGATCTCCTTCATAGTAAATTAATCAGAAATAACAACATATTAAGAGTCATAACAAATATAAGCTACCTTTATCATAAGGTAAACAGCTTCCACTATGTTTGTGTGTTTTTTATTCTAATTATTTAATTAATATGATTTTTGTAACAATAAATATATTCTACATATAGGTCACATTGTCTCCTCATCTATGGTTGCTAATAATTAAAAAGAATTTATAAATATAAATTATTTAATGGTTAATCCAAGTATTAGAAATAAAGAAAATTGACTTTTAATATTCCTAGTTATACACACACATCATTTGTTACCTTTATCACATGTCCTTATAATATACTAGCCATGATACAACTTTGCATTACAATTAATCACTATTATTTGTATCGTTCATCCTTTATAACATTGGAAGTAATCTTATAATTAATTAATATTTCAGGTTTCTTGATTTGTAAGATATTTATTACAAGGATAGGCATTACATAATTCTTTATTATCACAAAATTGCTATTAAAAACTCTTCATTATAACAAATTTTCTAAACATGTTATCTAATGAGGATGAATAATTCAATTCTCTCACCTACAACTGGTGATTATAACTTAAATGTTTGTTCATATCCAGTATCAGCGACAGAAAAATAAATTTTACAGTTCAATATCATCTTCATTATTTAAATATTTATATATGATATAATGGCAAATTTTACTCAATTCAAAAATACTAATGCATATAATCAGTTAACTTATACTATTTCAAAATGTATGCTCAGCTAATTCACTTAACAACAAATATAGTGAAATCCATATGAATGAATAACCTTCTATGGTTTTAAAGAATAAAATGTTTATTTATTAGAAAATAGTACCTTATAAATAAATAAATACCATGTGTATACACATTTTTTATATCATAAGATAGACTGATTTTACTGTAAAATATTAATACTACTATTATTTTTAAATATTTCTGCCTTAAAGAGAATCAGAACAGCATTCTCTCTCATTATATTGACAACATACATTATCTTTACCTAAGTATGGCTAAAGATTAAAAAAAAAAAGATTTCATAACAACATTGTCCACGCTGCAACTTGAAATATCTAACATTATAAAAACTATAAGTTTATTTATTCAAAGGTGCTTATATTAACATCATCATCAACAACCAATATCAATTCACTGCAGGATAAAGGTCTCTTCAAGTTCAATCCATCTTCTCTGATCTTTAGCTTCTCTTCTCCACATCTCCCTGCACACTTTCTCATATTATCCTCCATTGCACATGTGGTCTCTTTCTGGTCATTTACAATCCCTTGGAATCCAGTTTAAGATTTCAATTGTTCATCTATTATTATCTATTCTTGCAATACGTCCAATGCGACTCCACTTCAATCTTATAATTTTTTCAATGCGGTCAGTAACACCTGTTGGTTCTTTTACCCATATATCACATTTTCAATATATTCCTGTTACTCCCAACATGCATCTACCCATAATTCTTTGAGTGGTATAAAGTCTCTATTTCTCTCTATAAGTTTCCAAGTCTCAGATCAATAAGTAAGAACTGGTAAATTACATGTATTAAAAACTTTCCTTTTCAAACACATAGGCATATTTCCTGTTAATATCAAGTTACATCTACCAAAATGATTGCAACCAAGTTTAATTCTTTGATTAATTTCATCCGTTATGTTTTCATATGTATTAATAATCTGACCAAGTTATTTGTAGCTGTTAACTTTTTCTAACTCATCATAATAAATCTTTATTTTCATATTTTGAGAAAATCCATTCAATAGTACTTTAGCCTTTTAATATTTATCTTTAGTCCTACATTCCTACTTTCATATGATAACTCTGGCAACATTTCCTGCAGCTCTAATTGTCTGCAAAATCTAAATAACTTAAATAATCTCCATTTACTTTCACTTCTTTAAATTCCTATTTAAACCACAAATAGTTTTGGAGATATGGAATCACTCTGTATTACACACTGCTCAATGTTGACTTTTCTAGTATCATTATGTAATCTAATTGTTGCTGTTGCATTTTTATAAATATTTTTTAAATATGACAATATCCTGGATCTATACCTTGATGATCCAATGCTTTAATCACTGAAGAAATGTTTTTAGAGTCAAATGCCTTTTCATAAGCTACAAATCCAAAGTATAATGGCAATTCATATTCATTTGTCCTTTCTACAACTTTTCTCAACACCTGGATATGATCTAATGTACTAAAACCACTTTTAAATCGAGCTTGTTCTCTTGGTTGGTGAAAATTCAATGTTCTCTGTAGACGAATTGTAATTATCTTAGTAAAAATTTTGTATAAAACTGGTAAAAGACTGATAGGTCTGTAATTTATATCTTTTTATCACCTTTTTTAAATATTAATATTGTATTATTCCAATAATCTGATATATATTTATCCTTTAGACATTTGGTATATAACTTTGCTAATTTTTTTTCTATTTCTTCACCTGCTTCTTTTAATATATCAATTATAATTCCATTATAACTTGGAGCCATTCCTTTCTTTATTAAAATTCTGGATAATTTAGAATATATAATAGATATAGGAGGTATTTGTTTTTTTGTTACTATATAATTTTTGATAGAAGTCTTCTTCGCATTTCATGATGTCATCTTTTTAATAATAATTCCATCTTTTTTTTCTTTATTGCAGATATAATTTTTTTATCAATATGAAAATGTTTCTTTACACTTTTGAGACTTTTATTCTCTCTTACAGCTGTCCTTGCTAGTTAACAGTTATACTTTGTTATATCATTTTCAACTCTTTTCCACATTATTTTACAAAATTTGAGTTATTCAATCCTTTTTAATAATCATTTTTTGTATATCTTCATATTACTTCTTTTTTTCTTTGAAATCTCTAGTCTCATTAGAAATTTTATTAGGCAATTGCTGATTTTTTTACCAGTTATCTTTGTTGCAATTTTTAATAGTATAACAATTATTTTCATATTGATTTCATTCAAATCTGAATCATTTTCAAAATCTAGTAATACTTGAAATTGATTTGTAAGTTCTAATTTAAATTCATTAGAATCTTTCTGAAGATTAAGAATATCAACTGTAAATATTGTTTTTCTTAAAACATTTTGTCTCTCTAGTATTGCATTAACATGTATCTTACATCTTACTAATCGATGATTACCTCCTGTATTAAATTTATTAAGAACATTACAATCTTGAAATATGTATTTACTGTTAGTCAAAATATAATCCAATTTTACTGAACCTTCATTTGGGTGCTTCCATGTCCATTTCCTTTTAACATTTTTTTTTTTAAAAAAAATTCATAATATAAAGTTTTTCTTTTTCTATAAACTCTATATGTCTAGTCCTCTCTCTTTTCTATTACCATAACCAAAATTACCCACAGCATATTCATCTTTTATTTGTTTACCAATTCTAGCATTATAGATGCCCATAATAATTTTAAAATATTGTTTACTCTGATCCAAAGCCTTTATACATCCATATAAAAATCTTCTACTACTATTACCATAACCAAAATTACCCACAGCACATTCATCTTTTATTTGTTTACCAATTCTAGCATTAAAGTCTCCCATAATAATTTTAAAATATTGTTTACTCTGATCCGAAGCCTTTATACATCCATATAAAAATCTTCTACTACTTCATCACTATGAGAACTTGTTTGGCATAAACATGAATTATTTACATTTGGTATCTGCTATTAAGTTATATAACTAATCTTGCCACTCTGTCTAATATACCATCAATCTCCACAATGTTGTTCTTCCATTTTTTATTTATAATGAATCCTACTCCACATGTATTTCCCATATGTGTACCTTTATAATAGGGTACATGCCCACTTTTTAAATCAATTGTCTCTTCACCTTTTTTCCTAAATTCACAAAGTCCAATAATGTCCCATTTAATATAAGACAGTTCTTCTAATTCTTGCAATCTTCTTTCACTTGAAAATAATCTACAGCTCTAAGTATGTAAATAAAATGTCATCATCAAAAATGGTAGCATGGGTCTACATCCTTCTCCTTCAGCAATCAACTGTTGCCTTGGTTATTGACTTTACAGCCTCCTGGAAATAAAGGTCATGATTTTTTGTCTGACATGATTGTATATATCTATTGAAAAAATATTTATCATTTACACATACATTCATTCTCTCTTATCAGGCAACTGAGAAGAAAGACCATGGTGTTTCTTGATCTTAACCTCAGAGATAAAAAGCCAATAACCTCACCAGACTGGCTGATGCATGTTGGTGAGCATCCCATCCATATTTGTATACTATATAAATAATCACATAGTAATAACAGCTGCAACCACAAGAATGTATGGAATGGACTTTAGGAATTTGCCCTGCTCGGTTTCTTTAAGCCCTCTGAGAGGAATCAAAGGGTGTTATTTTAGTTAATAGCAAACTTCTTTCTGCAGCCTGTTAACATCATATCACATATCACCTTTTAAATTCTAAGGATTGTTCTTTATATCATTTTATAGAATGTTTGTCTACATATATTGTTTAATCAAATATAACATGTTATCATTTAATGTCAAATAAAAGATTTTCATTATTATAAGTTGCATTTACCTTAAGGTCATTTAAACAGTATTTTAAATATTTCCCTCTAAAAACCCAATGGAGCTTTTTTTTATTGAATTATCGATTTTTAGTCAAGCGTTGTTAGCCGAGAGGTCATCGCATCCGCCTTGCAAGCAAGTAGTTGTTTGCAGACGGTTGTGGGTTCGCGTCGCGGCCGATGCTATGACATATGAGAAAAAAAAATTATCGATTTTTAAACAATAAATACTATAAGAAACTTTATAATGCATAGGCATACATTTATCAACCTCTTCTCATTTTTTGTAATTATCCCTTTCACCAAGAACATCTTACAGTAATAAAAAATAATCAAAATAAAAACAATAACAAACAATTTTTTTGTTAGTAGATTTCTACTTTTCATAAATGGAGCCAGACAACCATTAAACCTAAAGATGAAGAAATGACTCCTTAGATTTCTAATGTTTACTACTACTTGTTTTCTAAAAAATATTTTTTTTTTTTTTCTGAGAATGTTTAAAATCTACTTTTACACTTGAGAATTCGAATATTTGATATGATAACCCCCCCCCCCAACTTTTTGTTAATTTGACACTGGTGAGAATTTTATTCCAAAGCCTGTAAGTAATACTTCTGGTTAACTTGATGAATGGGTCATAATATTAATTATTTTTGCTCTTAATTATACTTCCTGCAGCGTAGAGGATCTGTATCCATTTTTCATGGTAAATGTTTTGAAGAGATGGTTCATCAGGTCGCCATACAGAACAGTGGAAAGAATATGTTAGAGGTTTCCTAGCAAGATGTAATTTTTTTTTGTTTCTATTTGTATACATATAAGAGAAAAGTTTTACCAAAAATAACAAATGGCATGCAACCCCCCCCCCAATCACTTGTGAGTGTCCTCATAATATAATATCAAATGCATAGTTTAGATATAAATGTGAACTTTAAAAATTATAAATAAATGGTTATAATTATTATTTTATTTTTCTTACATCTTTACAAATATATGTATGTATGATGCATTCAGATATAAACATCCATCTCATATTTATTCACTTTAGACACATTAATAATCCCCTCTATTTCCACATTTGTTCTACAATTGTCAAGTTTTTAATGTTCTCATTAATAACACTTTTTTCAACGTTATAGTTAGAGTTTAAACTAGACTCTAATCTTAATTTGTTACATTTCTCCATACTTGCTTCCAAATAAAAAAAATAATTGTCCTGTAGATTATCTAATTAAGTTAATTTAGTTACTTTGAATCTTTTTACTTATTATTGACAATTCATTGTTTATAATTTTGGGGTTTAGTATTAGATTTTGTCTGAATTAGAAGAATTGTGAATCTAGTAATTTCTGGTTTTTCAACCCTATCATTTCTATTGAGTTTCAAATTGCCCATGTCTAATGCATTCAGCATTTCAACTGTCCTCTTTACTGTAGATTTGGTAGCAGTTACTCTAATATTTTGTATACATTAATTTTAGTATATTACACCTTATTATCCTTAAAATTCAGCCTTCAGTTATTGGTAAAGAGATAATAGTTCTGACCCTTAACACTTGCTGGTGAAAGATGATTCTCATTCTAGTTACATTAATATCAGGTGGCATATGTCATCTTGCCTCTCTTCACTCCAAAGTGCACATTGAAATAATGCCTTATGCTAAAAAAATTGTCAGGCTTATTCGATAAAAATCTCCACCAATCCTTTTCAATAACATATAAATGATTGCCGGCTACATAATAGAAAGAATATTAAACTTCTAAACCTTGTGAAAGTTCAAAAAAATTTTCATAACATCACTTCTAAATACCTTTTATGTTATGAACTTTGCTACTGGATTAACATACTTCTGTCCATTTACATCCATAATTAATCTACAATAATCATTCACAGTTGGAGTAATGTCTCCAGTGAGCCAACTATGACTGTGAATCTTTATGTTATCAAGTTTGATTGATTTAACCCTCTCTTCTTTATCATTAGATCTCAAATTAATCTGTCTTATACCCTTTGTATCAAACTTTATATTAATTTTATTTCCTACATTAACTTTTCACTAATTTTGTTTGCTATATTTTGACTTTGTTAATTTTGTATTATTTCCATATTTTTTCTAAGCTTGTGTATTTCTAAATGTTGATTGTTCAGATTATGTTCATATGCTTCTTTAATCCCTTACATATGTTTGCTTACCGTGCATATAACTTCAACAATTGATTTATCTTGTTGAGTTATTTTTGTGCCATTATTTTAATCATTTCTTTGGATTGGTAAATATTCAAATGAGTTCATTATTTGATGTTTTTCAGAAAGTTTGTGATGATAGTATTCTAGTTCTATTTATGTGTTGCACTATTTTCATATCTAATACTAAATATTGATTGCATTTTTTTAAAAAAATCTTTATTTAAATTTTTCAATTACATCCAACTATTATGAATAGCACAGTTTAGTATATATATATATATATATATTGCTGTTGCATATATATAAATATTCTATATATATATATATATATATTCTGACCTTGTAATTATGCATCCTCACTTCCAGATAGTATAAAATATAAAATAAACAGATTCTATTGCAGTTAATAATTAATAACTAAAATATTCAGCATTAAAATTAAAATATTCCACTAGCTCAAATTTAAAATTCGAATAAGGTTCAATTTATAAAAAATATATTAAATAAATATTTAATATTTTCATGAGACTTGAAGTGAAAATACAGTTGACAAGATAGATTACATTGAGCCAATATCCCACAGGATACTACCTCAATGGCATAAGAACACTATCCCCCTTATTACTATTTTAAATAACAAACTCATAGTATTCTTACGACTTTAATAACTTCTACTCAATAAGATTAAACTAATAATTAAATTTTAATCTTCTATTTAATAATAATCTAGCTCAATAAAATAATCTCAGGTTCATAAAATTTATTCTAAGTTAATTTTAAATATACGGTAGCAAAATATGAGAAGGGATTTTATGTCATAATCTACTACACTTAAACTAATAATAATAAATAAACAATAATAATATTCTTCATGTATATGTGGTAGCATTTTAATAATCTGATAAACAAAATATGTGTGGCAACTAATAGCATATAATTTAATATAATATTGTGATAACTGATTTATGACCAATAAATAATGTAAGAGTATGATTATTTAATTATAATGAATACCAATAAAATATTTAAAATTCTTAAAATAATTCTTTATTTATCTTTTTGTGCAAAATTATATATTTGTTTCAGTTATTATGCATATATCGTGTTTTCATGCAGCGATGTGGAGAAATAAATAACCCTGACACAAATTTTTTTTTAATAACAAAATTTAACAAAGTTTATTACTAACAATAAATAACTAAACAATTTATTTACATTATTTACAGTGGATATCCTTAACCCTTTTTATTTTACAGTTTGATCTACCTGGTTATATATAAAAAAAAAATTATATTTCAATTATATTTTATTTAGATTTAGGACAAATTAAAAAAAAAAATGTTATTATTTGGTTTCTCATCATGGTTAACTTATTACAAGTATATTTATCTACTTTATTAGCAACAGCATTTTATTTCTAATATTATTAAACTATCCTATTTTAAAAATTCAGACTTAGAAACATTCCATAGAAAAACAAAATTTTATAATGAGTATGGATTTCTCAAAATATAAAAAAATTCATCTTGCAAAGTCAAAGATGTTACATAAACTATTATTCAAAATTCAGTACTAGATTTTAGTATTTATCACACAATGTTTACTAATCATAATATATTCTTCTTTAAGCCTTACTTTAGTATGATATAAGTTTAATCATTAATAGATTTTTGTTAATAAATAAACAAAACATATTATGCATATTGTTTACATAATCTACTTTGTACTATTGTATTTTAAAATAAAAAATATGCAATACTTATTTTCTCTTAAAAAAAATAATACTAAAGCATTTTAAAATTATTATCACTTTTAAAAATATCTTTGTTTAGATATCTTATTTTAAAAATTTTATATTTCATTTCCGAAATAAAATTCAAATATATTTTATGATTCTTTTCTTTCCCTAGGACACTTTGGATCTTCGATTTTAAGTTATAACATTCTGCTCCCTATAAGCAACTAAACTAATCTTATCCAAAAACGATAGCACAGCCTTAGTTCTAAATTATTTATCACTTTTTTTTAAATATCTTACCAAATGATGCAGTTACATGAAATAAAGATAGTGAAAATAGATGTATAGGATTAAGGAAGAAAGCTAGAGTATTATTCTTAACATATCTCAAAACCATGGCACAGTGCGAAGAGGTAGGACATTTATCTGCCTAATATCATCTAGTACAGGGACGATGTTAAAGCTATTTCTTCAGCTTTATTAGAACATCAAATATTTAAAGTAATATAAACACTGTCCAAATAAAAAGTGTATCAGTCATAGGGCTATGTTAACTATGCTGATAACCACATAAAGACTAAATATTATTTCCATTCCTTATCATATCCTATTTTAAATATACATCATCTTGGTTTCCAAGCCACTATCTCAACATTATTTCTCAAGATTTTTCTACATCTTACATCGATAAAATAACTATCTGCATTTATAAATAAAATTCATTAATAGTTAAACAATCTTACGATCCCATAAGAAAAGTCTGCTTACTTCATTGCTCTGTATGTTTAATCATATACAATTTACTTAGACAATATTTGAATATCCCATATCATAAAACTTTAAAAGAATCACATAATTATTTGTTATGTTGGATTATATTACTAATAAAAAAAAAATAAAAAAAAATTGTTGTATGCATATTTTCAAATCAATCTTATCTCATAATGTTTTTTTTTAAAATGTTGTATAAAATGCGTTACATATAATTAAAAAAAAAATTTTACACTTCATTCTTTTAATTTATGGATGATCTAAAGAAAACAAAATATATATTATAAAATTATTACTAGTTATTATTATTACCAATAACCTTTATCTAGTCATCGTGTTCAGTAGGCTTCCTTTGTCCACTTGAGCATTGCAGATATAGAAAAAAAATTCATACCCATACACTTTATATTAAAATATTTCTTAGCTAAATTATTAGATTGTTATATTATAAGATTTTAATATTAACAAATTAATGTTTTTATGTTTTTCCTAATCTTATATAAAATTTTAGATTTAAATTAGGTCAACAAAATAAAAAAAAATAAAAACTATAGTTACATATTTTCTTGACGATAGTTCTGATAAGTCCAAAATACTTATTATTTTCTCTAGAGTTTTTTTTTAAAAATGTTTTCCAAGCGCGTTAAAGTTTAAAACAAAAATCATTATTAATCCATTTATTAAAATCTAGAAAATAATCCTTGTTTTCATTTTTAGGACGATAATATTAATTAATCCCTTGAAGCTTCTTAATCTTCTCTACCAATATTCTCTGCATATCCAATGCATCAATCCATCTAATTTAATTTTAAAATATTCGATAAACTTTTAAGTACCATTTATATTTCCATGGATCCATTTTTCATTCATCTATGTGTTCACTTTTATCTCTGTTTTCTTCTTGATACATTGAAACTTTCACTTGGTATTTTTATACATCTCTTTTAAAATAAAAACTTCAAATACTTTTGAACAAATTTTTTTCCAAGTACATTTTAAATAATTCGAAGACCGGATATTTTAATATCAAAAAAATTCTTCTATAATATAATCTCCTGGGTTCTTTATTAAATTTTGCACTCGAAAATATTTTTTAAAAATGTTACCTTTAGAAAGGATATAACATTTTATTCCTTTGAATATCATACTATATAAAATAATTCATGCAATATATAATTGTCTTATTACCATTTTAAAAATAAATCTTGAATAAACTTATGCATAATAATGTGTCTCCAATTTTTTTTCATTAGACTCCGTATAATGTAATGTTCGAGCTGTGGTTTTTTTTTTATGTACCAAAACAGTTCTTCGGTTAAATATCAATAAAGCTGTATCAATAAATATTTCAAATATTTTTTCAGCATTACAATTTCTATCCATTTTATTTTGTAGTATATCCATTTTTATTGCGTAGCTTAGGTTAAACTTTTAGATAAAATACGACTGGTAAGTACTTTAAAAATTAGAAAATCATATTAAACGAAATTATTAAAAATATTTTTTAGTTTATACTTTCTCTTGCAAAAAATATTTTTTAAAAATTATCAGTTAGTTTTTTTCAGATAAAGTTATAAGAAAGTACTAAAAAAATTGACTAAAATAAAAGATTTTAAAAATACTATCTTTTGATAGTTATAATTTACCTCTCTCCCGTTTCAATACACTATTAATTCTCCCACTCTATCTTAGTTACAACGATATTTATCATCTGTAAAAATACCTATTTTTTATTGGTCAATTCTTACCCCACTTGAAAACAAATTTACAGATTTTCAATTTATAGCAGAATTATATTTGAAAAATAACATGATGACGCAATAAACCCAAATATTATTTAACGTATTAATTTTAAATAAATTATTATTTTTTTAAAACTATTTAAACATTACATATGATAGTTATCTTAATATTTAATACTATTTACTTTTATGATAGGCAATAATTCTGTCCAATTCTATAATATAACTTTTAAAATATTTTAAACTTTGTTATTAATTCAAACAAGCAGTGTGTGATAGTATACATTAAAACAATCTCGTGATTACAATTTAGATGATTCTCAATCTATTTCTCTGTCTAAACTAACAAAATTGATACACTTATTATATTATATAATATAATTATAAAAAATTTGGAAGAATAATTTAGAAAATATAGAATTAGATATAATTTTCACCATCACAAAGTTTATTTTAAAAATATACTATATTAATTTTTGCTTATTAAATATGATTATAAATTTAAACATAGCATTTATTAACTATAAGTTTTAAACTATTAAAATCAAATTTATTAAATATACTTTTAATTATTTATAGCTGTGTTATTTAATATGGCCAGCTTTTACAACCATATGCAACAATATTTTAAGCTTTACATAACCATTCCTTAAATGATTTTATATACTACGTATTTATTTCAGCCTCAAATTGTACTTTAAAGATATAATTGACTTAATATAATTAATGTATTAAAAGAACATATTCTAAATTTAAAATTTTTTAGTAATTGACTATTATAAACTATTACTGGCCTATAGAAAAGGGCACAATATATATATATATATATATATATATACAATGCATGCTTTAAGTGATATTAATCTTCTCTTTTTCAGGTGATGCTGGCATGGTTAATGACAGTACTAGAATGTAAAATGAACCTGGATATTTAGATTCTCAGATATTGAATTTTAAGATAATGCTCTAACCAAATAAGCCGTTCTGCCAAAAGCAAAAATCAGAAAGAATAAATGTCCAATATTTTGTATGCATATTTCAATTTGCATTCCACTAGTAATTTAGAATTTTATCTAAAAAACAAGATTACTGGTGAAGAATTCACAAGGATTTCTTAAGCAATAAGAAAATCATATTCTAAATTACATGGAAACCATTTAAAAACTGCCAAAAGAAATACACTTGCAAATCTACATGGACATATTAAAAATCATTATGTACAAGTAATCTATGAGCTTCCTCTTCAAAAAGTTTTAGTTCTAAACAACTATTAGATCCTAAAAATTCTATTCTATAAAAAGGACTAAACTTTACCATCATGCCATCTAATAATACATTTTTATTAGACATAATGGCAGCTGCAGAGGACATTACACAAAAAATGTCTTTAGAAGAAGCATCAAAAAATAAAAACAATATTTGTGAAAAAAAACATGATGAAAGGAAAATGATTACATTTCTCAAAGTAGATAAATCTATAATCAATCTTTCTGCTAAAAAAAAGTAATGTGGCAGTTGTAATTAACACAACTAATCAAGACAACAAAATACAAAACTCCTCACAGCAAACCAATACAAAATAGAGGCAAAAAATTCAATACTAAGTAGAGATACAGATTTACAAGAATTATTCAGAAAGTACCACAGATAATTCAGTGATTCAGAAAAAAAGTAAATTAACATCATATTTCAACAAAATTCTTTATATTTACTGTCTATCTAAAATTCATAAAGACCATGTTACATTAAGATCTATTGTTATTTTTAGAAATCCACCTTTTCAAAATTTGTCAAGATATCTCCTCAACATTCTTATTCCTTTATCCAGTGTTTTGTCAGGAATTCAAGTATTTTGTAGAATTAATCAAGAACATTCAAATTTGAAGAACTAAAACACTAGTAAGTTTTAATATAGAAAGTTTTTTCATAAATATATCTTGTGAAGAAGCATTGTTTATTGTAGGGAAAAGCTTAAACGGCAATGAAAGCTAAAAAACCAGAATAACTCTTTATATTGATAATGTAATGGAACTATTAACATTCTGAAAAATAACTATATACTTTAAATACAACAGAAAATTCTTACAATAATAATAAATGATGTATATGAGCTCACCAGTATCACCCCTGATTAGCAAAAACTAATACCACAGCCATATAAAAACTAATTCCTATCACTTGAAGTTAGCTGTGCTGTGTTGATGATGATGTATTTGTTGTATGGCCACATGATTAAATGCTACTACAAATTTTCTGGAAGAACATCACCTACATATCCCATTCAATTATATTCACAACGAAATTAGAACAAAAATAAAAATTGACATTTTTAGATGTTCTTGTGACAAGACTCCCTTATGGCAAAATCAAAACTACAATTTACAAAAATCCAACATATACGGGACAATATTTAGCATAACATGCAATCACACCAGAAACCAGTGATTTGAAAAAAAAGATCTATATAAAACAAACTCTCAAGAAAATTTCTAATCCATCAGCTGTTATTAAGAAAATCTTAAATTGAGAACAAAAAAACGATCAAAAGAAAAAAAGAACAATTAGGTCTGCTGTAATTCAATATATAGGGAAGTTCCACTATGAAGAAATAATTATAAAATTATAACTTCAGAGCTATGGTTTAGCACTGCTTTTGATCAGGTCAGTTATATGCTTTTAACTATGACCTATGACCAGCCTGGTTGACAGCAGTGGCAAACTATAAAGCTGTAAAGGAGTTATACTTCTATAATCTTTCCTAAATAGTGGAGATTATCTATTGAATTACAAATGAATAGGGAAAGAAATAAAAAATATATATTGGTGCTGTGTTTTATTTATACAAACTAGGAATAACAGAAAAATTAAACCATTAAGCATCACATGATCACATTTCCTATACTAGCATATTAATTGTTGATAAACAGAGCAAAACTCTCCATACAGTATTGCCACCTGTGCTAAACAGAGTAATCAATGGATGCCAGAAGGCTTGTGCATAAAATCCCTATCTAATGCCTACTCATCCAATATCCCCAGACTAGTTTCTGGCTTGTGGCCTTCATCAGTGAGAAGCTGTGGATCTGAGAGCACTGCATCTAGATCTTAGGATCTAATGCAACCCTCTAGCAACCACTTTTTATCTCTACTTAACTACAAAACTATGAGAATGAAATTGAAAACACAAAAAATATTTTCAATCTAAGCTTAATAGCTTATATAATCATATGGGTCTGAACTCAGTTCAGCACCCATACGTTTTGGTGTCTTTGGCTCTTTTACAACCATAGCCACCACTATCCTATAAGGCAGGATTGGTGTTCAACCATTAAGCATCACATGATCACATTTCCTATACTGCCTAATAGGATAGTGGTGGCTATAGTTGTAAAAGAGCTAAAGACACCAAAATGTATGGGTGCTGAACTGACCCATATGACTATATAAGCTATTGAGCTTAGATTGAAAATATTTTTTGTGTTTTCAAATTCATTCTCATAGTTTTGTAGTTAAGTAGACATAAAAGGTGGTTGCTAGAGGGTTGCATTAGATCCTAAGATCTAGATGCAGTGCTCTCAGATCCAAAGCTTCTCACTGATGAAGGCCACAAGCCAGAAACTAGTCTGGGGATATTGGATGAGTAGGCATTTGATAGGGATTTTATGCACAAGCCTTCTGGCATCCATTGATTACTCTGTTTAGCACAGGTGGCAATACTGTATGGAGAGTTTTGCTCTGTTTATCAACAATTAATGTGCTAGTATAGGAAATGTGATCATGTGATGCTTAATGGTTTAACACCAATCCTGCCTAATAGGATAGTAGTGGCTATGGTTGTAAAAGAGCCAAAGACACCAAAATGTATGGGTACTGAATTGAGTTCAGACCCATATGACTATATAAGCTATTGAGCTTAGATTGAAAATATTTTTTGTGTTTTCAATTTCATTCTCATAGTTTTGTAGTTAAGTAGAAATAAAAGGTGGTTGCTAGAGGGTTGCATTAGATCCTAAGATCTAGATGCAGTGCTCTCAGATCCAAAGCTTCTCACTAATGAAGGCCACAAGCCAAAAACTAGTCTGGGGATATTGGATGAGTAGGCATTAGATAAGGATTTTATGCACAAGCCTTCTGGCATCCATTGATTACTCTGTTTATCACAGATGGCAATACTGTATGGAGAGTTTTGCTCTGTTTATCAACAGAAAAATTAAAGAAAATATTTAATATCAAACAGCTTTCCAGAATAATACCACACTATTAAGAATTCTAACATCTACATCTACAAAGCCTAAACTGAAATACTGAGAAGCATCTAAAAAATACAATATTAATGTTTAAGTGGATCTATGTATAAGCCCACTCACCCTATTTAAAAACAATTGCAAGAGTACAAACTGATGATTAGAAAAGAGAAAACAGAAGTGTCTAAAATAAAAGACCATATATGTACCAATAACCATATGTTTGATTGAGAAATACAAAAAATATTGGATAGAGAGGAAAGTGTACAATGATAAAAATTCAAAAAATATGTTCAAATAATCTCAGAATTTCATCTAGTGTGACTATACACAATGTCTGAAAAACAATAATTATCTTTATCCTTGGGGAAAATAAGGAGAAACCAGAAGGAATCTCATGGATAAATATATAAAATTTCTATTGGCTGTTTCATTTGGCAGAAGAGCTAAATTTGTTACAGCATTACCTTACAAATCAGTATTCAAAATCTAAAGGATCAGGTTCAATTCCTATGTTATCACTATCACTAATAGGGGCAGCAACATCTGGCAAAGAGAGGAGAATAATTCCATTCAAAAAATTGTGTTGATACTAACTTGTGTGCTATTACTAACAGTTGAATATAATTGGAAAAATTTAAATGAAATTTTAAAATGCATTGAATATTTAATATTAAATGAATACATTATTTCACTGTTGATAAACTATATTTGTTCATCATTAAATATTTGATTTCTTTCTTTGTTCTTGTTTTTTCCATCTATTTTATCATTTACCTTTTCATAGCCATTTGGTTATTAACCAATATATATATGAAGGTCTCTCCAAGTTTAATCCATCTTCTCTGATCTTTAGCTTCTCTTCTCCACAACACTCCTGCACATTTTCTTATTTCATCCATCCATCTCACATGTGGTCTCTTTATGGGTCTTTTACAATCTCTTGGAATCCAGTTTAAAATTTCAATTGTCCATCTATTATCATCTCTTCTAGCAATATGTCCAGCCCAACTCCATTTCAATCTTTTAATTTTTTCAATAAGGTCAGTAACACCTGTTTGTTGTCTTACCCATACATTGCGTTTTCGATCTCTTCTTGTTACTCCCAACATACATCTCTCCATACTCCTTTGAGTGGTCTGAAGTCTCTGTATTGCTCTTCTATTAAGTGTCCAAGTCTCAGATCTATAAGTAAGAACTGAAAGGAGACCCTTTGATTCCTCTTGGAGGCCTTAAAGGAACCGAGCAGGGCAAATTCCTAATGTCCACTCCATACGTTCTTGTCATTGCAGCTGTTATTACTATGTGATTATTCATATATTATACGAACATGGATGGGCTGCTCACCAACATGTATTAGCCAGCATGGTGAGTTTATTGGCTTTTTACCTCTGAGTTTAAGATCAAGAAACACCATGGTCTTTCTTCTCAGTGCCTGATAAGGCAGAATGAATGTTTGTGTAAATGATAAATATTTTTCCAATATATATATATATATATATATATATATATATATATATATATATATATATATATATATATATATATATATAAATGCTTTTCAGTGTTGGTTTTTGTTTGGTTCTATTTTTTATTTAAATTTGCTTGTTATGACTTCTTTGTACTTATTCATTAATGATTTATTCTTTTTTAAGATCTATTTTAATTTATTTGTCAAATATATCAATTTCTTTTTTAATGCTTATTGTTTTTGTTTTATCTTTATTTTCTCACTATCATTCCTTACTAAATTTTCTTCACTTGTTTTTATGTTTTTTCATAAGTTCATTTTCTACATTATAGATTTATTTATTATTTTTTTATTTTCAATCTGCTACTTTCAATTCTTTTCTCAATCTTCTTCACTTGTCTTTATTTTACCATAATTCATTTTCTACTTTGTTAATTCATTCATTAATTTTCATTTTCATTTCATTCATTCTCTGTTTTATTTAAGATATATTTTGGTTGATATTTTCTATTTCCATTTTAAATTGGCCTACATTAGTAATAGTTTAACTTATTTCTGCTTGTATTTTACTAATTTTTTGATGGAATATCTTATCTGGTTTTTTTTTGACAAATCTTTGGTTTATTTCTACCCTATCTTGCATTTCTTTTAAACAATATCTCATTTTTCAAGTTCATGATTTTATTCCATCAATATTTTTTTTGGTTTATTTTATCTTTCACATCTTGCCTCAATTTATCAAACTTTTACATTAATATCCCCAGAATGTCAAAAACAAATCTTTTTTTTTTGTTTTTTCACCTGGACTTCTACTTCCTTGTCCTCTCACTCAATACTTCTTTCAGTAGACATAATGAATTCTTTAATATTTCTGCCTTTTATTTTAATATACATTTTATAATTCACATTATAAAAATATTCTTCTTCCTTACTAATTATAATATACTAACTTCATAAATTCATTCTTGAGGTTTTCTATCATCAGATGGATAATAAAATCAATAATTCAAACAAATAGCAACTAAAAAAGTATGATAACATTATATGTCTTTCTAATTTTATATTTAACTATTTTGTGCCTGGATTAATAACAAAAGAATTCTCATAACCTTTATAAACGTCTAATTGTTTTCTTTGTCTGATAATTTTTAATGACTTAATAATGGTCTTTTCCTGTTGATGATGTTTTAATTATCTGCATTAGACCAACATCTTTATATTATACACCAAATATTGATGTGAACTTACACTCCACACATATGTAGCACCTTGATAACTATGACAATACGCAACATACTGACACAATAAGCATGGTATTTTTTTTTCAAATTCAAGTGGACAGTAAGCAATCAACAGTTATAATGTTGTGACATAGGTTTGATGCCTAAATTCATATTTATTTAAATGTTTTTGCTTACATCACAGCTAAAGTCTTATCTATAATATGACATGGAAATTATCATTATATTTCCATGTTTACATCTGGACATAGCAAAATTTTGTGTTCTTTATTAATTTAAATATTTTCTTTGTTAAATACAATTTTTGAGAGAAAATTATGAATGGTTTGCTAAATAGCAAATGTTTTGATCCACTTTTCAAGTGTTAAGCTTATTTACAAAAAAAAAATATTGTAATAGTTTTTTTTTTCTTTTAGAGATGTTGATAAACAACATGTCTGAACTTTTATTGAATTTTAACACTTAAATTTTATTGCTCTATAATTTTAACAGTTCAATTTTGTTGTATAATACTCTTTTGGTTCTAGAAATAGGATAATTTGTTATGCTCTAAGTATGTTACCATTCGACTAATATAAAGAAAGACATAAAATTGACATCCTTTTTTAATTGAAAATTTAGATTCAAGCTGCCTGATTTTTTCATTGTTTTAATTATTTTATTACCGGCTGAGATTCTTACATTTAGAATATATATCCAACGCTACAATAAAGTTTGTAAATTTCTCACTTTTTGATTGTTTTTACATTGTATTCTATATCGTTTGTTTTATTTTCTCAGGCTAAAGATTTATATCCAAATTTAACGTGTCTTCTATCTAATTTTGTACTAATAGTGAATTTTTTAATTCATATCTAAATAATCTATGTTCTTCATCATAGAATGTTAGACAAGGGCTTTGTGCGCGTTAAAGAGAAAGAGTGAAATAAACTCACAGGGACTTCAAAGTATTAAAAAATAAATCTTCATTATTATTCATAATAATTAGTAAATTTAAACACATGTCCAAAACATCACATATTATTTCCTATTTGTTTGATAACTTTGACGTTGAATTTTAATCTTTTCTCAATTAAACATTTTTTTACTAATAAAACTTTAAATAAACTGCTTGATGATAATTCTGAATATTAGTCTGTTTTTATCTTATTATGATAGAAGCAATAAAGAGGATTATATTTCTGAAATACTTGTAAGATAATTTTATATTATAAATAAATAAATATGCATCACAAAAAAAAAAAACGTATTGTCAAAATCGCTGTAAAATGTTTTAAAAAAATTTATTCGTTTTTATAAAAGCAATATACGCTCAATTCAATGTATATGAATCGACTGTTACTACTAAATTTGATTTATCTTATTTAGCATCCTAAAAAATAAATCAATTCCTTTTATGTTATGCCATTGTTTCACAGAATAAGACAGTATACAGATTTTTTAGTATTTTTATGTTACATTTATGAGATATTCATGGTTACTTCCATACAATTTTTCAAATAGCAGTCCTTTATTGCTAATATATATCTTTTTTTAATTTTACAAATAACAGCAATTACACTGAAGTCTACAATTATTTTTATAATAGTAACTGTATTAGCTTTATAAAAATTTATATATGTTAAGTTGCAAAATAAATGTGACAGGCTAACTTATATCAATATTCTGAGAATTCAATAATATTGACAGTATAGCCACTGTTTCATTGTTAAAGAAAGAACTACTCACTTAATGTCTACCCTGACCCAATCTGATTATAAAATTCATCAGACACCAATTTTTGTTTACACTTTTTACTTCAGCATATTCGTGATTTCATTTGATACCTTTATGGGTTAATGTCATAAAAAAATGTATATCTGGTGAGACAAAAACAAGTAAAATGAATGTGATAATACATAAATAACAGCAAAGAAATCATGACAAAAATTATCAAAATAATAATGAAGGATCTAAAACCAAATAAAATAATAAGTCTTCTGTTTTAAGTAGTCTTTAAGGCAGGAAGCAAATAAATATATGGTCTATAATTTCAAAAACTCAGTTATCACTTCAAACATTCAATTTTTCTGTGTAAGAGGTCATTTGCAACTTAGTAAAGAAAAGACTGATAGGACACTAAGATTTAATTCCTTAATAAATCAAAATATTTTGATTCTAATATCCAGAATTATATATATATATATAGTCCCTACTTCTGTTTCTCAATCAAGCTAAGTGATTATTAATGTCAGAACAATTTTGTTGAAGTGTAATTAGGAAAAGGAAAGTAAGGGAATTTATTAGTTGTTGATATTTAAATATGTGCTTATTTGATCCTAGATTTAACTATTGATGAAATCAGGTATTTTCTGATTGGGAAAAATATTGAAACAGAGTAAAAATATTACATCACATTATACTGAATATTTTCAGGAGGAGTATGGCTCTCTGAACAAATGTTATAGGTAAATAAACAGTTTAAAAAAGTGATATTTACCAAGTGTTGGTGTAAGCATATTGAAAAAATATACTTTTTTCATATGCTTAAGATAAAAGCATATTGAAAAAATATACTTTTTGCATATGCTTAAGATAAAGAATTAATCATTAAATATTCTTAGAATATTCTAATAAAGTGATAGAGACATATGCTGTATGAAAAATAGACTGAACTCAAAAATAAAAAGTGAAGATTATCAATAGAAGTGTAGATAAACACTTTGGCAAAATAAATAACTTATACTGCTGATTTGGTTTAACTAAATTTTTACTAGAATTTCTTAGTAAACTAGACTAGAACAAAATTTAAACTTAGGTGATATGAAAAAAATGGTGTAAAGATAATGGTATTGTGAATATGCTGGTGATAAAATGGTTTCTAGATCCTGAAAGAAAATGTTTTTTTACAAGTGATTGTATTAACAATTTAAATAAAAAGTAATGCATTCATGAAATAGCCCTGTTGATTTGGTTTATATGGTCTAAATGGAAGTAGTCTTGGGTTTGTAGTGTTAAAATTAAAACTCAACAAAACTTTTACAAAAAGAACAAAGAAAAAAACACCTTGTATATAAATCTGGATAACAATCGTTACGTATTTAATCAGCTTTTGTAATGAGTTTACTAATAGATTAAATAGAAATACAGAAGTACATCTCTTAACAAATTGGTATTATGTGATAATAAAGGGAAAATGAAGACCACATATGGGAAGTATATTTCATCTCTGAGACTTAAATAGAAGTTGGTAATCTTCGAATATATTAGCATAGAAAAAACTACTACTGTTTTCACATAAGTATAACAACTTTTTACCCAAGTTAACCTTTTATCATAGACAATAAAACTTAATAGTTGCCATTTAACTGTACTTTTGTGTCAACACCAAACTCCTTATTATTTTCTCTAACTATAGGTGGTTTCTCCAGATTAAGTATATTTAAAATGGCAGCAAAAACCCTCTATACATTAGTGTCACTCAGTGCAAACCATAGTAATCAATGAATTCTAAAATGTTTGTGCACAAATACCAGTGTAGTGCCTACTCATCCAATATCTCCAGACTAGATTCTAGCTTACATTTTCATCACTGAAAAGCTTTTTGATTCAAAAGCACTGCACCAAGATATTTGGATTTTATGCACAAACCTTTTAAAAGTCATTGATTATTATATCTTGTACTCAATGGCATTACTGTATGAAAAGTTTGCTATTGTTTTAACATCTTATGTAAACATATGAAATTTTAAACATGTTTTTTTTTCCTATTTATATATGAAAAATATAAACTTAACATATATTTCAGATATATTAATACTTTTTTTATTTTATTATAAAAAAAATACTTATATTTCATTTTTAAATTCAAATAATATAAAAACTGAACTAATAGAGTAAAATGAATTTACTTTTTAAATCAAATTGATTTAATTAAAAAAAACATAATTATCAAATTGTTCAGTAAATAATAGTGATATATATATATAATGTTTTATGACGTAACTATTAATATATTGTATGGCAAGATTACAATCCAGTTCAAACCCATCTTGATATGTCCACAGTGTTAGATTAACCCATAAAAAAACACTAAAATAATAGGTTAGGTACATGATATCATTTTTCTATATGCAAATATACATATAAATACACACATGCTTAAAGTTTGTTTTAATATGTACCAAACCAAAATAGTGATAAAATAAAGTAAATGCTCCTTATTAATAGAAAATAAAAATCTTGATCATAGAAACCTTTCATATATATCAAAATACAGTACAATTCACACAAATTATAATTATTTTTAGAAGTACACCTGGGTCTTGTTTTATGTGGATGATTTTAATGCGATTTTTATGCGATTTATGTTTCTTCTTAATATCTTTCATATTTTACTATATTTATTAGATGTCAAGAAATTTAAATTATTAATAACTTATTTTGACTTGAAATACTTTTTTTGCAAAAATATAACATTGTATTAGCAGCTAACATGAATATGGCCTGAAGCTGTATTTAGAATCTTATCTTCTATATAAATAACCTACTTATACTAATGAGTAAATAATAATAATAGATTTATATTTATGTATAAAAATATCACAATAAATATTCAAAAATTTTAAACTTTTAAAACGTATTTTGTTAGATATAACAGAAATAAAAAAATTTTAGATTTTTAAAATAAAAAATGAAGATTTCATAAACTGAAAATAATCTTTCTAATGATAATGTATAATCTTTTTGTTTTGATTGTAATCTCACTTTTTAAATATAAAAACAGAAAACCATTAACACAGCATAATTGCTGAGAGATTCTTGTCTTCATTTAGAGAGAAGCTACAGTACATCACACATCACATCACATCTGATTCACAAACAGACGCATATTCTCAAATAGTGGTAATGATTATTTAATCAATATGTATGAAAAAATGTAAAATTAAATACTGTAGTTAATAAAAAAAGTAAAAAAAAGTTTGTCTTGTATTAATTTTTTTTCAAATATTTGAAATTTTTTATTATTCATACTTTATTTCCTTATTTTTTTTAATGTGGATTTTAAAGTATTTTTTTCTTGTTGCTTTGCTTTTATGCAATTTCTGAAAATTACTGGAACATATCCCCCATTATTCAAGGTAAGTTAAGTCTATTTTTGTGCAATTTCTTTTGCAAACATTATCTGAGGAACCTATCTACCACATTAAATGAAACCCAGATGTACTTTTGACTATACAACTTGTAATCTTTATCAACTATAAAACTTTTAATAATCAAAATGAGACATCCATTCACAACACCCAAAGTTCAATTCAGATTTAGTTTTCCCACAATTCTGTTATTTTAACATTTGATGAATGCCAATTCATTAACATTTGATGATTTCTTAAAATCAACTTAGCCTCTTTTATTTTACATTTATTGTGGCAATGTTCAATATCATAATTTTTATAATCAAATTTAAATCCACATTAACAACATTTATTGTCAAATATAACAGATGATAAGGTTTTATTTACATCTTTTTCTGATTGTTTCTCTTTTTGAATTCTATTATATAAAAGCATATGCGCCTTTATTCTCTTTTCCAATGTACATTTAGATTCCCCAGTATATTGTAAACCACATTTACATATCAATTTATATATAATACAACTTTCATTAAAATTTGAATTTTGAGTTTTATATGAATAATGACTTGTTTGTTCATGTGTAAATGCACATTATAGGATAGTAGATGTTGTGATGACCTGATGTCCAGTCAATTTCAAGGCAACCAAATTTTGGAAAATGAAAATAGAATTTTACTATGTAATATTATTACATAATTCTATTATGTAATTTTATTACATAATTTGATTATGTAATATCATCAACAACCATTAATTCATGTAAACAACAGGCATTTACAGCTATAGAAAAGGACATTGAAAATGTGAGTTTGTGGACAATGGATGTTATACCACAGTATAAGTGCAGATCCAATCCATTTTCTGTTCTCTTTTATATTTCATCAACTACTAGCAGCAAATTGCTTAATATCAAACATTAAAACAAAAGATGAAATGGATGATGTCTTTGAAGATATTATCTAATCTGTATAAGATTTTAAAGTGCTGAAAGTTAAAGCAAATTGTCATCAACATTTAACAAGGCAAATATCAATGAACTTTAGCAGTTTAGTAAAAGAATTAAAATAATTTAATAGCTATAATTGAAAACAGAAGATTTCATAATCAAACAAGAAAAAAGAAACATTATATAGCCTACACATACTGGTAAATGATGAAATAAAGCTTTCTTTTGTGTAAATTTACTTATAAACTGAAAGAAATTTATTTTTTTAAATTACCAAACAATGCATACTGGTTAGATAATTATACCATAGGACTGGGGTACTGTCTTAATTGCAATAGAGCATGATGTTGTAACTTTCTTGTATAAATAATGCCCAGAAAAATGCCTAACACTTAATCTGAAGTGCCTGAGTGGAATCCAGAAGAGAGAAATATTCAAAATAGAAACAACCTTGTCTAAGCATGTTAACAGAGAATCTGGAGAATGTTGGAGGAGTTATCAGAACCAGATGATATCCATGAAAGACAATAATGTTTAAATTATTCACCATAATAAGGAAAATTTGAAGAAAATCAAAATTATCATTTTATTTTTTTTTTTTTGCTTTATACATTTGTAAAATTCTACTTTTATTATTCTTACACTTGAAAGTTTCATCATGTTTGCAATCTGGTACATTCCATAAAAATCAATGTAGAACAGCGGGAAGGTTTATTAACCTAGAAATTTTCTTTTTTGTTTTGTAAATAAAATTTAGGTTGATTCCCTCAATATTGATTTGACATTTGGCCATCATCATCATCACATAATATGGATGAGATAAGAATTTTTGATGCTCTTCCATATTAATTTTCATTCACCAGTACAGGACAGAGTTTATGTTGCTTGTTTATTTGTTTGTGTTTAAATAACATTACACCTAATTTATTCAGTGTGAATGACTAATATTACCATGTGACCATGTTTTTCTATCTAATTCAGAAAGATTTTACATAGGGAGGAGATGTATGTCCCAATGAAAACCTCACCTACAGAAATTGGATCATGGAGCTATTGGAAATACGGTGATATAATTTTGTAAATAGTTAGTTAGCTTCATAATCATTTTGACAATGAAACAATATTTTTTCTTTCATTTTATTTTTGTATCTTAACTAATCTTATTGACTTTGTAAGTAGAGAGAGTAAATTAATGCATATGTACCAGGGACATGGGTTGGTATAATGGATAATTTAGTTATTGAAGTGGTAGAAATGCATAAGAGACACATATAAGCACATCATTTGCTATGTAAATAGAATTGAGACTTTATCTCTTATTAATAAAATTTGTTAATGTGTTTTAAATTAACTTTGTCTCTAGTTATCAAAGTTATTCATACAATCACTCATTAATTTAATTGATTAAATTTAAATGCACATTCACATATATATTATGATAATATATAACACAAAATAGGATTGGGTGTATCATCAATCAATGAAAACTTAGTTGTGGAATAAAGTAAATTCACCCCTGAAAGGAGACAAATGCAACATTCTCCTTGGGTTTGGTACTGAAGTGTAATGAATTCCAAAAGAGGGAGGAGATATGGATGAACTAAAGTGCATGTAGATTTAACAAGTTAACCAACAGCTAGTCCATTGGAAGTAGTTATATGATCATTGGTTAGTACTTCATTGCAGTTCTTCCAGAATCCTTTGTGAAGACCCTAGGTCTGATCAGAGTTAGATATCTCCCCCTTTTTTTGTGGAAAACCCAGACTTACATCTTGGTGCAGCCAACTTTGGAATTCAAAATAGGAGATCTGCAAAACTATATATAGTTTCTAGGGAGGTCCAGCCAGAAAAATCATAGGTCTGATCAGAGTTAGATGTCTTCTCCTTTTTTTGTGGAAAACCCAGACTGTTACATCTTGGTGCAGCCAACTTTGGAATTCAAAATAAGAGAATCTGCAAAACTATATATAGTTTCTAGGGAGGTCCAGCCAGTAGACTGGTAAATCATTTTTTTCTAGAATTTGCTATTCTCTTAAACTTTACATGTCTACAACCTTGATGGATTTATGTTAGTAATAACAAAATAATACACCCAACCATAAAACATAATACATCCTATGAAACATTGAATATGGTAATTGATGAGTGGGTGTTTGTGAACAGAGACCATAAATAATTAAATAATAAAAACAAAGTAAACATAGATGAGATAGGCAGGCCAAATATAAGTTCCATAAAAAGTAGGCATTAAAAGAAATAACATCTGTACCAATAAAAGTAAGTAATACATGAAAAAGTGAAATAAACACTTAATGGCAAGGGGAAAGCAGTAAGTCCTGTGGTATATATATATATGTATTGATATTTAAAAGGGAATAAAAACTTTAACTATTGGAAAAGAATATTTTGATGATACTTCAAAGGTAAAGACAGCTATCAGATAAAAAGAGTTGTGCTAAAAAATTACATTGTGCTGGTGATAGTGAGATGGAAGATGATGCTAGTATTGTGAGAAGGACTTCAGCAATCCACATATCTAGGGGATCTATGATTGAAATTGAGCACACTCCCCAGGCACAGCTGTTACATCAGATGTTACCTCAATCTCAGACAGTACTCTGCGATGAGAAAGACTCATGTACCTGAAAGCATTACTGGCTACAAGAAGTGGTGATGTCATGAGTTAAATATTCCAAATATTCAGAAGCAGCATGAAAACAACAATATACAAGTACATCAGCAGCATAGAAAACAAATTAGACAGTTGCATTGGCAGCATGGAAGCAAAATTAGTCAATTGCTTTAGCAGCATAAAAACCTTATGGGATGAGATGAATGATAGCATGAGAAGGATGTCAGAAATATAACAATCATGTAATGGAAGACTTGCCACAATCTAATAAGCATTTCAAAGATGGGATGGCCCCTATGAAAACTAACATAATCTTGGCCAAGGCAACTCTGGAGAAAGTGGTGGGGAATGTGGCTGAGATTCACAATCAGATTCACTGAATGGGTGAAGCTATCAATTAGAGATCTACCATGATTAAACCCCAGATATGCCTGAAGATGCTGACCATAGGACTGCAGCAGACTGAACTGAATCAAAAAACCCAAAATAGTGAGGAAAACAGAATGACATGACCAGCAATATTAAATGCACTGAAGGGCACCACACTATCACACAGCAAAGTTATGTCATAGAGAATTGTCACACCATTGTTAAAGCAGTTAAATCAAATCTAGAAAAACCAGGAAAAGGAATAAAAATGGGTGAAGCAGAAAGTCTTCATCATGCAAACTAGTTAGCAACATTGGAAAAGAACCAATGCAGTCCACAAAGTCATGTAGAGAGCTCAGATCACTCAATGAATCTATATATGGATAATATGGAATTTCAAATTAGATTATAAATCTCAGGAGTTGAGAGTAGCACATTCAAATGATACTCTTGAATTTTCAGTGAACTTAGCTCACATAATTTTTAAATAAATCAAAAATCAAATAATGAACCCATGAGAGTCAAGATGATCCCAAATTTAAAAGACATCATGGAAGAATACAAGAAAGAGAGTGCAATAAACCAATTGGTTGTATATTTGAAATCATCCTGTCACATTCATATATACCATCAAAGCAGAGTTAAAATGTTTTCCAGACATAATGCTGACGAACCATGTGACATCCATCAGAATGGAACATTACTAACTGATACAGCTGCCACAAGAGAGATGTGTCAATATAGAAGAAAGTTTAATTTTGAAGGCATGAATGAAGTCAATGGACCTGATATTTCATGATATAAAATAGTAACTTGAAGATGTGGTGATGACCCGAGGTTGAGTCAATATCTAAGCAACCAAATGTTGGTAAATGAGAATAAAATTTTAGGATTGTACCAGTCAGTTCACATACTCACTCAACTCAATCCAGAATCTCAACACAAGTACCTTGAGGCCAATCATGTGCAAGATAAATATATCAGAAACACTCACGAACTCTGCCCTGTGTGCCTAGATTTCAGATTCAATTACTTATGAGCAGCAGCTCTGAGGATACTAGAATGTTTAATTTATCACAGGCTGACATCACACAATGGAGAAACAAAGTGACTCAGGGGGAAATCATGGCAGGTGTGTGTATACATTGATGTAGACAAGCACATATGCTTAACTTTAGTTGGATTTTATAACTCTACAAATCATGCCATTTATACTTTAATAACTATTTTAAAATTTAATTAAGTCAGCTAAATAAAAAAAACTAGTAATGATCAGAGTTGTTAGATTTTAAGATTATATTTAATAATGTACATAAATAGAAGTCAGAAATTTATACTTTGGAATTATACAAAACAGCTATTAGCCACACAATATAACTTATAATATGAGGCTAATAGCTGTTTTGTATAATTCCAATATATAAATTTCTGATTTCTATTTATGCTTATTATTAAATATAATCTTAAAATCAAAGTTATATTGGGCTTATTCACACTTTTAAAATAGGTATTTACAGATAAGTTTAAATTATTAATACTTTTGATGTGGCATTATGATATTTCAATAATTGATCTAGTGCAATTATATAGTGTACAATATGGTAACTTGCCCAATTACAGAAGAGAAACACAACCTTGACTAATCCCAGGAGGTTACATAATTGTCAGATAACTAACCAATCAATTATCATAAGTTTATTATATATGGAAATATATTTAATAAAGATTTATTTACTTTATTTGCATGATTAATGTATGTATGAGTATTTCTATAAATTATTATATTTAAAGTCATTAAGTGACACATTAAAAGAAAATTACTTAATTTGTGAAATATGTTTAGTTAGACCATAACATCAGATATATAGATATTTATGGGTTTAAGTTTTTTAAAGGAGGAATATAATATAATTAAATGACTGAATAAGATATGTGGATCCACATCTTGGAAGTGCTTTATTATTTGGAAATAAGAAGAATGTGTCAACTTTCCACACCCACATTTTATGGAATTGGTTTCTTGGAGTTAAGGTTCTCAGACAAATTTGCAATGGTTTGCACGTTTTTGGAATTATTACATTCATTGCTCTCATTATATGAGTTGAAGATCCAGGATCATTCATTGCCCTGAGTATGACCTAAAACCAAGATAAGATAATGCAGATGTTCTGATGCACATTTCTATATAAAACTTAAAAGGAATAATAGCCTATGCTAACAATATGTTGGATGGACTAATAACTAGTCGAAATATATAGAACTAAGCTTATAAACAATATTAATAACATCAATGATAATGGTATGATTGCATTCACTAAACGTAATTAAAAAGGCATTATTAGAAAATAATATTTTTTTTAAGTTTTAACATAAACTAAAGTTCTAATCCTCTCCCCCCTTTTCATTAAATTTCTTCAATAAAACTCCACATACATTTAACATAATATAAAATTAAATCCAAGGTGTGCTTTAATAAAAGTATACATATATGTTTAAATGGGTGAGGATAAAGAAATATAAAAGTGATACTTATAATTAATAGATTTGTTTTGAATTAATATTGTACTAGTAAAATAGGTTAACAATTGCATAACTTATAAACTAATCAAAGGTGGAACTTTATTTTACCCCTCTGTTGTTTATGCAAAAAGTATAGTGATTACAAAACATTTACAAATCTTTGCTCAACCTAACAAGTGTTTATAGTTTTAAAAGTAAAAACAAATTAATTAATAAATTGATGCTCCCCTCTAATGACAAGGAGTTAAGGTAAATAACTATGATGGCAAAGGTGGGAATCTATTGAGATATTATTTAACATTTAAAATATAGATATTAGATAAAGTATTGGGAAAATAATTGATGCATCAAATTAAAAATGAAATAAATTATGAGGCTAAACGAAAATGGTTATAGAATAAAATACAGAGTCACTTATATTAGAAGATTAAATATTAAAGATTTATAAAATTGATTATAGCTTGTGTTACAGAGTTCACAAGTCATTAATATTAAATTCTTAAACATTTAAGAATTAATTAGAAGAAAGTTAAGAATTGTTAATGGTGGCACATCAATGGCATTACTTTTTGGAAGCAGATAACAGACCTCAAGGTTAGTTTTTGTTGCATAGCATCAAGTTCACAGATGTTTAGCTTTAAGTGGCAGACTTTCATAATCTGGATTAGGTATGGCCAGAAGAAGGTGCATCTTTCCCACTACTCAATGGTGGTCATGTTGAAATTTTGAGTGACGTGGATTCGTTTATTGATGCTTTACAAATTTGAGTACTCTTCCTTGGTGCCTAAAATCAGGCCCTATTTATATGATTTTTGTTTGTCTCAAGAATGCTTTTAAGCTCCATAACTTAAGTCTATAATATTCTGCTACAGCTCAACTTTTAATAACATTTTTTCTGTTGTTATTAAGGTAGTATAAAACAATGTAATCGGGTTGGTATATTTCTGAAATAATTGTTCTAAATCTATTTCTAGCACAGAAATAGATTTTACTAGACAATAAATTTCATTAAGGAAATTGATTTGACTTTTTCAAAGAAAAAAATAATTCCAGTCATACTAATGGATTTTAGTTTGGAATGCTTCTAGAAGCTGCCAAGCCGATTGCATCATCATGACTGGCATTACATAAATACATATTTTAATTTAATATAATTTAAATATACGTTTTAATACAAAATATATGAAGATAAATATTGATTTATACACAATTGTCCATCACCTTTAATATACGACCACATACAACAAAATAAAATCTATAAATTGTATCATTTATTTATTTTCGTTAAGAGATTATTAAATCTCTCGTTAACAGTTTTATTTTAAAAGAAAATTTAAGAGAAAATGAATTACATAAGTGCATATTTAAGCATATCACTGGGATTTGAATTCGGTTTCATGGTAAGATATTGGATAGGACTGTGAAATGTAATCTGAATCTCAGATTAACTGCTTCATTATCTAATTTTATTACAGATAAAATAACAACCATTAATTAACACAACAATAGGCACCTACAGTGATAGAAAAAAAAAATGGAAAATGCAAGTTTTCTGGACAATGGATGTTAAGCCCCAGTATAAATACAAACCCAATCTATTTCTATTCTCTTTCATATTTCATCAACTGCAACCAGCAAATAGCTTAATATCAAACATTAAAACAAAGGATAAAATGGACAATGTGTTTGAATATAGCATCTATTCTATATAAGATTTTAAAGCACTGAATGTTAAAACAAATTGTCATCAACATTTAACAAAGCAAAAATCAATGAACTTGAGCAGCATAGTATAAGAATTAAAATAATTTTATAGCAATAACCGAAACCAGAAGACTGTGAAATTAAACAAAAAAAAAATGTTATATAGCCAGCATATACTGATAAATTATGAAATAAAACTCTTTTTTGCATAATTTTTTTAAATCACTAAACAATGCATATGGCTAGATAAGTGTGCTATAGGACCAGGAAGCTATGCCATAGAGTGTGATTGCTCTAACTTGCTCATATAAATAATGCCTAGAAAAATGCTCAATGCCTAATCTGAAGTGTCTGAGTGGAGCTTGAAAAGGAGTGACATCCAAAATAGAAACAACATTGTCCAAACATTACCAGAGGATCTGGCAAATGATGAAAGAGGTATCAGAATGGACTGTATCTATTAAAGACACTAATGTTTAAATTATAGACTCTAATCAGGAACATTTGAAGAAAATCCAAAATCTTCATATTACATTTGTAAAATTCTATTTTTATTATTCTCACACTTGGAAGTTTCAGCATGTTTGCAATTGGGAGAGTCCATTCCATAAGAAGCAATGTGGAACAGGGGGAAGATTTATTAAGTTAAAAATTGGTTTTGTTTCATAAATAAAATTTAGGTTGATTCCCTCCATAGGGCTTTGCATTTGGCTATAATCATCACTTAATATGGATGAGATAAGAATTTGTGATGCTCTTTAATATTAATTTGCACTCACTAGTAAAGAGCAGAGTTTATGTTGTTTGTTTATTTGTTTATGTTTAACTAACAATCATTACATTTAATTTATTTGCTATGAATGACTAATATTCTCATGTGAATATAGTTTTTCTATCTAATTCAGTGGGGGTGGGGTGGATTTCCAAAGAAGACCTCTCCAGCAGAAATTGTATCATGGAACTATTGGAAATACGGTGATATAATCCTTTAAATAGTTAGTTAACTTCACGATCATTATGTCAATGAAACAATATTTTTTCTTTTATTTTTTTTTTGTATCTTAGTTAAATTTATTGACTTTGTAAGTAGAGAATATCTATTAATGCTTGTCTACCATGGACATGGGTTGGTATAATGAATAATTTAGTTATTGAAATGGTAGAGATGCATATGGGACACATATAAGCATGTTTTGCTATGTGAATGAAATTTAAATTTTTATCTGTTATTAATAAAATTTGTTAATGTGTTTTAAATCAAATTGGTCACTAGGTTATCAAACTCATTTATACTCTCAATCATTAATTTAGTTGATTAAATATATATATATGCACATACACCTACATATTATAAAAAATTACACAGCAATAGGGTTGGATGTATCTTAAGTCAAGGAAAATGTAGTTGCTACATAAAGTAAATTTACTCTGAAGAAAGCCAAAGGCAATAATACTCTTCCTGGTTTGGATACCGAGGCATAATGGAATCCAAAATAGGGATGATGTATGTATGAACTAGCCTAAATTGTATCTAGATTTAATGAGTAAACCAAGAGTTAGCCCATTGGATATGGATATGATCATTGGTTAGTTACTTCATCACATTCTTTCAGCAATCTACCTGACAACCCTAGGTCTGATTGTACTTAGATAGCCCCCCCCTCTTCTGGTGAAAAACCAGGACCTCTACAATATATACATATAGCTTTCTTTATTGTTGTTTTTGATACTGTTAATGTAATTATTTTTTTATAATATATATGTGTATGTGCATGTTAATTTACTATATTATGCCATAATATTTGAATTACAGGCATTTTTATACCTGGAACTTAATTGTAAATTTAAGGAATTTGAACTCAGATTTCAGGCAGCCTTCCACTATTCGTACTATCTTATACTACTGATACACATGACCACACACATGTAGAAAAGATAAATAATCATTATGCTATATAAACTTAAGATCTTTTTCAACTATCTGCCTAAAACTGATATAAATTTTAATTATTTTCTTTATCTTTAAATATTTATTTTGTTCCATAAAAATGAAATGTAAGCTTGAGATATTCTGAAATAACACTAATAACTAGTTGTAATCTGTCAAAATGTCAAGATTAACACAAAAAAACTTAAAATTATTTCAGTTTAAATATTTAATGTTTTTTTCAGAATTTTGAACAAAATAGAGTAATATCATTAAATGATCTAGCTTAAAATTATGACTTTATTAACCCTTTGTTAGTCAAAATGCATTAAAATATTTGTTTTTATGCTCATAAAATGTTACAATTTTCTATGCTTAAATCTACTCAATGTTTATTTGATAAAAATATATCTTCATAGTCAAAAAATGACGGGGTCTTGAATTAAGACAAAAATGAAAGCCTTAATGTGTATAATTGCTGGACTGAATTTAAATCAATGTATTTATCCAAATAAATATTTTGAGTTTAAAAACTTAGAATATTTAGAATTTTAGGCTAAAGCTTAATAGAGTGAAAGGACATATATAGTTGCTAGGTGTGTAGATTCAAGTCCAAATCGCATTACTGATAAAATTCAATAGTAAAAAATAATCTTAAAGAAAGGATATAGTTCTCGTTGCTATTTTGTGAACTTTGATTAATCTTTTTTTTAAATTGATAGATGTACATTAAAATAAATAAAACAAGTATTTCTCTGAAAGCAATTGTTGACCATCTAATTTCATCGTAAAAACTTATTAAAACATAAAACCTATACATTTTATTTTTTATATAGAATCTTAAAAAATAAATGAACACTCATCTATATAATAGCTTATTATTACTAGTTATATTCAAATTCATAATGCATGGAACATAAAAAACACAACAAATAATTACAATATTGTAATTACAATGAAATTATAGTATCCTTAATATTTAATTTCAAGGCTGAGGATAACTTAATCTATAGATAGTGATATATATATATGAAAAACAAAAAACAAATTAAAAACTTGCTAACGCTTGTATTTATGTCAACAGATGGTGTTCTACCAAAAACACTGTCAAGCGTGTGTTTACATAAACGTCAGAGCAAGCATTCACTATCTCTAACTTTAATTCCACTTTCAGGTCATGATTTCAAGCTATTTGCTATCATCAGTGAAAGACAGGAATAAGAAACTAGATCTAAACACAAACTCTGAGTGTTTATGAAACAGTTTCTATTCAGCTTGCAAGCATGAATCTTTTAGACACGTAATGTCTTCAAACTCAGCATAGCAAGCCAGATAGCTATATCATGATTTGAAAGTGGAATTAAAGTTAGAGATAGTAAATGCTTGCTCTGACATTTATGTAAACATATGCTTGACAGTGTTTTTGGTAGAATGCCATCTGTTGACATAAATACAAGGGTTAGCAAGTTTTTAACTTGTTTTTTGTTTTTCATAAATGTACCTTTGAGGTCTTTCTAGCAATGATATATATTGCAGAGGCTTCTACTATGTGGTGATGGTGAACTGATATCAGACCCATATAGCTATCTGGCTTGCTATGCTGAGTTTGAAGACATTACATGTCTAAAAGATTCATGCTTGCAAGCTGAATAGAAACTGTTTCATAAACGCTCAGAGTTTGTGTTTAGATCTAGTTTCTTATTCCTGTCTTTCACTGATGATAGCAAATAGCTTAAAATCATGATCTGAAAGTGGAATTAAAGTTAGAGATAGTGAATGCTTGCTCTGATGTTTATGTAAACATATGCTTGATGATGTTTTTGGTAGAACGCCATCTGTTGACATAAATACAAGTGTTAGCAAGTTTTTAACTTGTGTTTTGTTTTTCATAAATGTACCTTTGAGGTCTTTCTAGCAATGATATATATTGCAGAGGCTTCTACTATGTGGTGATGCTGAACTGATATCAGACCCATATAACTATCTGGATTGCTATGCTGAGTTTGAAGACATTACATGTCTAAAAGATTCACACTTGCATGCTGAATAGAAACTGTTTCAAAAACGCTCAGAGTTTGTCTTTAGATCTAGTTTCTTTTGTTAATGATGATGAAAAGTTGAAATCATGATCTGAAAGTGGAATAAAGTAGAGATAGTGAATGTTGTTGATGTTTATGTAAACATAGTTGATGGTGTTTTTGGTAGAATCCCATCTGTTGACATATATATATATATATATATATATATAGTATCAGGTTCGAATATGTATCCTTCGAAACACCAGTCTCTTAGGTAGAGAAGAACATACTCGGAGAGTATGTATGTCCAAACTATAGCTATAAAATGTATATAACTAGCGTTATATTTCCAGGTCATAGCTTCTTCTCAGTTGTTGAGTTCAACACCATGCTCAAAGCACATTTTTTGTTTGTGTATAAACACGGGTGCCAGTTAATTATCCAAGAATTAATAAATAGTGCGCTTTGAGCAATGGCCACTAACTCAATGCCCAAGCAGCCACGACTAGCTCAGCTGTTGGTAATCACTAACAGATTATTCATAATTAGTGGCAAAAAGATTGATAAAGATTTTTAAAATAATTGATAAAAAGAATTGGTTGACAAATAGAGTTTAAATTTTAAGACAATTTATTAACTAACATTAATTTACTAAATTTAAACATCTTTATAATTTTTTTAAACTAATATAACACACACACATTTTAAATTAACACACTATATATATATATATATATACATATATATATATATTATGAAAAGCATAAATAATGTTTGATGTTTATAAAATCATATAGCATTCACAAACACACACATCAATAGTTCATTTTATGCATGATTATAAGAGTTCAAATTACTTGTCTCTGGAGGCTTTATGAATTTTAATGCAATGGCTATTATGGTATAAATGAAAATAAGCAAATGTTTTACCTAGGATTTTGAACGTAGAATTAGAACTTTGTTTTCTTCTTGTTTGCTGCTTTTTCCAGCCAGCTGGGACGTTTCCTTGATGAGTTTCCTTATTATTTATGATTATTACTATTGGAGACAATTAGATACTGATGGACATTTTCTAAGATGATACGCTGACATTATTTCATGGGCAGATATTGCTGATCTTATTTTACTAAGGCTGGAGAAAGATGTGTGTTCCCAAAGCTGCTCAGCACTGCATTTTGTTTCTGGATACAATTAACTCAACTTATTTTCCTCTCTTGACTTAACTGACTCAATTAATTTCTGAACTGACTCAATATCTGATAAAATTTCACTATTTATACCTGCAAAGTGTTTTTTCTTTTCGATATCCTCCGGCAATATCTGTTGTAGAAATTTCATTGATAATCCTTTGACAATGTGTTTTTGAAGATTGTTTAATTAGTAATAGCCATGCAGGTGTGTTGTTTTATATTTTTAATTAATTAATAGCCATTGCCATGTTTTTAATGATAATCTTCTTTAACTTTCATTTATTTATAATATTTATTACGCATACATTTATTCTATTATTGACAATCGCACATATATACACACATATATTACTAGTTTTAAGATTACTTTTTCTTTAATTTAAGTGAAAAGAGATTTATTTAACTTTAAATTATATTTCAACTAATAATAATAAACTCTACTTCCTTGTATAAAACTTTTAGTTTAACTTTTCTAGCCAAAACTCCCCTTCCCCCCTTTTAATCAATTATTTTCTAACTTTTATTTCAAACTCTTTTACAAAAAATTATTTTAATAATTTTTTTAGATAAATTATCATGTGCCAATATCAATATTGGTACATTACACTGTCCCCATTTGAGAGTAAAATGTGTCATTTTTGACCATTTTATCTCTGACAACTTTAAATCTTAATTTATTATTTTCTAAGTTTGCCTTTTTGATAACTTTTGCTTTCCATACTAAGGGCAATCTCAATTGATACTTTTCTTATTTTGATGCTGACAATATTGCTTCCAATGTTCTGAGTCCTGGATATTGACCATGAGACAAACTAATTTTGTGGCACAGGGATCTTTTATAAACGAAGCTTTGGCTGCCAATTCTCTTGATCGGACTTTGACTAAGAAAAGGTCACTGTGAATGGCAGGAATTTTCAACTGTCCATTTTCCACTTATGCTTTGGAAAATGATTGCCGATTCTCTTGATTGGACTTTGACTAAGAAAAGGTTGCTGCAAATGGCAGGAATTTTCAACTAACCATTTTCAACCTACGCTTTGAAAAACGAGATATGAGGATTCTCCCTGAAAAGTGACTTGCGTCTTATGCTGGATTGTCCTCAGTGCACATTTTAAAGGAGGAATGATCTCTGCCAATCTGTTACAGGTACTAAAATTTATCCAGTCAACAGCTTTAAACTTATCCTTAACTAAAACATTTCTATACTACCCTCATCCCTTTAATTTTGAAGCCTTATACATTCCTAATATAACTTAGATTGACTTTCATTTATATTATTTATTACTAATCATCTTATATTTAATTCATATGACCAATATCTTATATATTTATTTATATTATACTATTATTCTAATCTATCACGGACATTAGTTTACAAATTTATTTATATTACGATATTATTTTTTAAACCATTAGTTTACCTTTTTTATTTAATGTGCGTATATTCAGAAAAACTATTTTTATTATATTGCTCTTCATTATTATACAAATACTTTTATTTATTTTATTTGACTTGATTACTTTAAACCTTAAATCATTTCTTTACTTCCTTTATTAACTTGCAATATTCAAAAACAACTTACTTTACTACGATTCATTATTACACTGATATTTTTTTTGACTTGATGTTAAATCATTTATTTACTTCCTTTTATTACCGTGCATGTATTCCAAAAAAAAATCTATTAGTTTATTACGAGTCATTCTTAATTATTATTTATTACAGATATATTACACTTATTTGCTTAACTTGATTTCTTTGATTTTATTTGACCTATATTTACGAACATTTTTTCTTAATTACCTTATGTGCATGGAGAAAAAAAATTTTATTTTAAGAAGCCTCTGTCATTATTATTACTTTAAACCATTTCATTTATTATTATTCATTTATTTTTAAATTTATCATCTTAAGTTTTAAATAGAAATTTCACATTTAAATTATTAGATTTATTTACTTTAGAATAATCATATTTATGCTCATTGTCCATTTCCGGTCCTTTTTGTTTATTTACTTTACTATTCCGCCTGTTTCCTAACTTTTAAACTATGTCAGGCAGTTCCTTCTTTCTTTCTACTAACTCACAAACATAAATTATACTCCATATTCTCACAACTCTCCTTCAATTAAAATTTATTGCTTTATCTCTTTCCTTTTCCATTTTATTTTCTGCCTTGTAAATTAGAAAACTTTTAAGCTTCACAGACCTCTGTATTTTTCCTAACCATGAATATTTTCCTACACTTTCTTTTTATTTTAAATCTACGTTTAAAACAAACACAAACTTTTACTTTAACCTTTTTAACTTTTTGTAAAAACTTTTCTACGCTATCTGATTTTAATTTAATTTCTATTTCCAAACTACTATATTTACCACTATCTGACTCTACTATCTCTTTCATGACATCCACATTTTTTATTTTCTTTGACAAAATCTACTTCTACCATCTCTTGATTTTTCACTTGATTACATTAAACCATTTATTTAATTCTACAGGCTTTACTATTAAATCCTTAATTTGACCCATTTATTTAACTTGATTTTATTGATTTTTTATTTATTTGAACTGTTTATTTATGAGCATTTCTTCTTAATTAATATGTGTGTGGCCCCATGTTGGGCACCATTTGTACCAGGTTCAAATATGTGTCCTTCAAAACACTGGCTTCTTAGGCAGAGAAGAACATACTCGGAGAGTATGTATGTCCAAATGATAGCTATAAAATATATATAACTAGCATTATATTTTCAGAACATAGCTTCTTCTCGGCCGTTGAGTTCAACACCACGTTCAAAGCACTTTTTTGTTCGTGCAAAAACATGGGTGCCAGTTAATTATCCAAGAATGAATAAATCATGTGTTTTGAGCAATGGCTACTAACTCAATGCCCAAGCATCCACGACAAGCTCAGCTGTTGGTAATCACTAACAGATTATTCATAATTAGTGCTGAAAAGAATTGATAAAGATTTGTAAAAGAATTGATAAAAAAAATTGACCGACAAATTGAGTTTAAATTTTAAGACAATTTATTAACTAACATTAATTTACTAAATTTAAACATCTTTATAATTTTTTAATTAATATAACACACACACATTTTAAATTAACACACTATATATATATATATATATATATATATATATAGTGTGTTATATTTATATATATATATATATATATATATATATATTATGAAAAGTATAAATAATGTTTGATGTTTATAAAATCATATAGCATTCACAAACATGCACATCAATAGTTCATTTTATGCATGATTATAGAGTTCAAATTACTTGTCTCTGGAGGCTTTATGAATTTTAATGCAATGGCTATTATGTTATAAACAAAAATAAGCAAATGTTTTACCTAGAATTTTGAAAGTAGATTTAGAACTTTGTTTTCTTCTTGTTTGCTGCTTTTTCCAGCCAGCTGGAATGTTTCCTTGATGAGTTTCCTTATTATTCATGATTATTACTATTGGAGACAATTAGATACTGATGGAGATTTTCTAAGATGTTATGCTGACATTATTTCATGGGCAGATATTGCTGATCTTATTTGACTAAGGCTGGAGAAAGACATGTGTTCCCAAAAGCTGCTCTGCACTGCATTTTGTTTCTGGATACAATTAACTCAACTGATTGTCTTCTCTTGACTTAACTGACTCAATTAATTTCTGAACTGCCTCAATATCTGATAAAATTTTACTAAATGTTTTTTTTTCTTTTTGATATCCTCCAGCAATATCTGTTGTCGAAATTTCATTGGTAATCCTTTGACAACATGTTTTGGAAGATTGTTTAATTAGTAATAGCCATGCAGACATGTTGTTTTATATTTTTAATTAATTAATAGCCATTGTTGTTTTTAATGATAATCTTCTTTAACTTTCATTTATTTATAATAACATTTATTACACATACATTTATTCTCTTATTGATGATCGCACATATATTACTAGTTTTAAAATTACTTTTTCTTTAATTTGATTGAAAAGATATTTGTATTTTTTAAATTTTAAATTATATTTCAACTAATAATAATAAACTCTACTTCATTTTATAAAACTTTTAGTTTAACTTTTCTAACCAAAACTCCTCTTCCCCCCTTTTAATCAATTATTTTCTAACTTTTATTTCAAACTCTTTTACGAAAAATTATTTTAATATTTTTTTTAGATAAATTATCATGTGCCAATATCAATATTGGTACAAATATATATATATAGTGCCATGTAAATCCATCACATATTCATAAATTATCATGTGCCAATATCAATATTGGTACAAATATATATATATAGTGCCATGTAAATCCATCACATATTCATCAGTAATATTAAATTATAAGAAAAAAATATTTGTTTATATAAAGTTTAATATAGTTAATATTTGGATAATTAAGATAATATATATATATATATATATATATATATATATATATATATATATATATATATATATATATATATATATATATATATATATATATATATATATATATATATGTTGTGCCATTACAATTTAGTCATTAGCTAAATTTGTAGTAATGTGCATGTAAGAATATGTGGAACAAAAATCATCATCACATTTTATATAGCAAAGGAAGCTGTAGGGTATCCAAATTTAAACCCTACATCATTAAGTCCAGAAAAGCAGACAGAAAGAGAGCGGGGACAACAGTTATATTCTTTAGTTGTTTACACACATTCAGTTATTCAATAATCAATTTGTTAAATAGAGTTACAAAACATATATAGAAAAATTAAGAGCATGCTAATAGCTCTAAACAAGCTTTTTTTTATTTATGATAAATGCTACTACAAGAGAAGACATTCAAATCATTTTTATCTTGGATTGTCCCCATCCCCAGACCGGTTTCGACCTATGGGTCTCTTCAGTGAGGAGTTGGGACATTAGATTTAAAAAACCAACTCAAGCAAAGCATTTATCTAAAAGTTAATTATTAGAAGAAGATCTGAAACTTTTAGACATCTACATGTCTTTAAAGTCAGCTCTCCAACTGAAAAAATCATATGGGCCTGAACTTAATTCAGATACTCCATATATTAGTAGGCTTAGCCATTTAATTTAGCCAAAGCCACAACAGCAAAATAATAATAGTAATAATAACAAGTCAGATGTCACATGACTTATATATAGCTTGCACTTACAAATATGTAAAATTAAGAGCATGCTAATAGCTCTAAACAAGCTTTTTTTTTCTTTTTTTTATTTATGATAAATGCTACTACAAGAGAAGAGAATCTGAATTAAGTTCAGGCCCATATGATTTTTTCAATTGGAGAGCTGACTTTAAAGACATGTAGATGTCTAAAAGTTTCAGATCTTCTTCTAACAATTAACTTTTAGATAAATGCTTTGCTTGAGTTGGTTTTTTAAATCTAATGTCCCAACTCCTCACTGAAGAGACCCATAGGTCGAAACCGGTCTGGGGATGGGGACAATCCAAGATAAAAATGATTTGAATGTCTTCTCTTGTAGTAGCATTTATCATAAATAAAAAAAATAAAAAAAGCTTGTTTAGAGCTATTAGCATGCTCTTAATTTTACATATTTGTAAGAGCAAGCTATATATAAGTCATGTGACATCTGACTTGTTATTAAAACATATATAGGCAATGTGTGTTAACAAAGCTAGTTAGTCATTTGTATGTATTAAATATTAACTTTCTTTAAAACTAACCTATACTCGATCGATTCTAATATCTTATTCTGTTTCTATTTTACTTTTCTATAATTGTAATTTGAATTGAAAAAGTTACAGATTTAATTTTAAATATTAGGGTTATAATTTCTAAACTCGCATTCATATTATTTTAATGGACAATGTATGAATGATTTGAAATGATAAAGTGTGTATGTACATTACATACATAAATTTACATTTATTATATATTGAAAAAGAAGAAGGGTTAAATCTGTAAAAAAATTTTTTATTCAACAATTTTGGGTTAAAGGAGAAAATCTGTTAAATTAGATATATATTTTTGTAACAATTTTTTTTTATAAATGATTGTTTGTCATTTTGGAGTTAAACTTGGTGAGAACTCTAATTTTGAAATTGTCTCATCCTAAGATCAAAAGAAAGAAGCTCCCATTTTTAAGTGATACAGATATACATGAGGAAAAAAAATTAAGACTATTTTTTTCTTCAACACAAAAGTTTGTCTGGAAACCAGGTGTGTGATTTTTTTTATGTTCCTAAAAAGGATTGCACTCTCCAGCTAAAAACGAATTGGTCAAAAATATAAATAAAAAAAAATCGGATATAAAAGCAGTCTGAAAATCAGTTGAGGAGAAGAGCAGAATTTTAATAATATTGAAGAGGAAAGACAAGCATTTCAACTCTACAAAAATTCCCAATTTCAAGTCATTTTTATATATTGAATTTTTGGAGGTTAAAGATATAAGAATGGCAGAGTAGAAAATTTTTATATATGTCTCATCTTTTACCTGACCATCGTGGAGCTACAGATCATATAGGAAAGAAAGAGCCTTGTCTGAATTAAAAAGAAAATATTCTACACTTTCAACTGACAGAGAGAGATAAGATGTTTTAAATAGAGAGAAGAAAACATTCACCTGCATTCAAAAGAGATCAGAAAAAAAGATTTAATCTACTGATAAATATTAATCATTGAGTCCAATTAATTATTCCAGTGATTGAGTTTAAACCTAGGAAAAATTATAAATGTGAAGACAACTGCTATATTTCATCCATTACGAGAATCATGCTGAACAGGAAAAATTCAAAATATAAGGATTTCTAAATAGTCCACTAAAGCAAATAATCATATTAGAATCATCATCATCAAATAGTTATACACCTCAAGAAAGAGATGGTTCCAAAAAAAATGGAAATTGTTGCTGCAAGGGTATAAATAATTAACAGGAAAAGTTTGAACCCTTGGAAGTTCACCACAAAACAAAGGATCAGTAATATGACTTTTTATATCTATTTTCTTTATGATATCAGAGTCTTAATAAAATTTTAGCAAAAAGTGGTATATTTGATTTAAAGAACTTTTAAAGACAATTCAGATCGATTAAAACCAAGAATTTCTTACTAATAATAACCTTAAGCTTCATTAATGATTTTGTATGTACCAAAATTATGATTGTTTATTAATTGACAGTTATGAAATATTATTAATGTGTATAATAATTTTTTGTATTATTATTTTGGTTTTAAATAATATTTTAGTTTTCATGGGGATAAACATGCACATACATAATAATACTTGTTGCATATATGTAGTTTTGTGTGAATGTAAAATAATAGACAGTTTTAGAAATATTAGATTATTGTGTTTTAAGTTAAAGTATAGCATCTCAGAGCTTAGAAGGGAGGGGGAGAAAAAGGTACTTTAAAATTTGTTTCTAATAAACTTGCTCTTTCCAATTTTACTAACATTTATTTTTATTCATTCTGCTTTACATGTTAGATTTCTAAAGTTATGTGTGGTAAAAAAAGTGTTCATTTTTTTATATAAGATATGTTTTTCTTGTGGAGTGAAAATCTTGGTCAATTTGACATCCAATTTAATATATGCATTATACCATTTATGGGAAAGGGGGAAGAATTTTTAAAATTAATAGTATGATTTCAAATAGTCAAGTATGATTATTATTGTTACTATCCATATAAATTTACATGTATGTCTAGAAATTTTTATGTATATGTTAGAAATGCAGTAATAAATATTAGTTAATTTTATTAAATGAGGTGTATACGTTTCATTAAGACTAGTCTTTGTTAATTATTATCATTCTTCATCAAGATGAATATTAGCTATTTAAGTTCCAATTAGATATACTAAAATTAAGCAATAATTATAAATTTCTTTATAAAAATTAGGCTTATGATTAGGCTTAGTCCTAAAGCTGTGGTTGAAATTATTATCGTTATCATTATCATCAACTTCATCATCACATTGTAATTAATGGGATAGATAAATGTTTAAAGGCCATAGATAAATAAGTAATTTCATTATATTTAATTGACATTTGTGAATAATTGTAATAACCACCATCCCATCATCTATTTCATGCAAGGATGAGTGAATTGCCATCCTAAGTTAATAATAATAATCTGAGCTAGTAAAACTTATAAAAAAAAAAGATATTGAAACCATTTATTATGTTAAGATCTGGGAAATGATTTCTGTATGAGGAATTTATATACTCCATTTTAATTTAAAGATGTTTTATGTTTACCTAAATTTATTGCTTACAGTAATATGGGTCTAAAAGCAAAATCCTCCATTTTTATTAGAAATAAAGTACCAAAAAGGGATTCAAATCTGGTACATGTGAAAAGGTTATAAGATATAACTGTGTCTAGTTTTAGATAATCTAGTGGCGCCCTGGTAGACCATATTCATTTGTTGTTTACTTATATATGAACTTGACATCAAACCAAGAGATGAAAGTGAACAAAATCTACTATCTGTATACCTGAGAAGTTATTTTATAGTTACCAGTGTACTCACTCACTTGATGTTATTTCTTGAGTCATAATAGTTTGTTCTTAATAATTGTTTATGGTTTCTACTTGTTTATTGATGATATATAGCCTGCCTAACCAGGGTTTGAAAGAGGCCAGACACCTTAAATGATTAGTCTCCAGGCATGATTGTTTATAATTATTGATATTGTGATATCTTTTGAGAAATCTTAATTCTAGGAATATGTTTCATTAAATCCAAAGATATTTTAAATATTATGATCTTATATATTATAGACTACTCAGGTATGGTAATATTTATATTTGAATCCTTTCTACCTTTATTTATATTTGAATTCTTTTGAGCACATATTTAAGTTACAATAGATGGATCTTTGATCTCCTTATATAGTTACAATATATATTAAGTACAAGTGTATTCAAACTCAGAATGATTACAAGAATGAATGTACGTGTAAATAAAATATTGATAAAAAAATTAATTATATGCTTCTTAATTTAATAAATATTTTATTTCAATGAAAATAAAAATAAAATAATTATTTAATTATATTGAATAACAAACTTTATTTTCATTATAAAATAATTTCATGAACTATCTTTTATAATAAATAAATAAAAAAATAAAAAAAACGTTTTGTTACGATGTAACCAAACAGAACTATTCTTTTCATTACTTCAGTGAGATCAATATTTTTACATGAATAACTTAATGTGTTGTGAATTTGTTTAACAAGTCATAATGATTTGTGAGGAAATTTTACAAAAAAAAAAAAAAAAACGTGAGTCCTTTTTAATTAATATTTATTTTCAAGATCATAAATGTAATAAATAACAATAAAAACAACTCCTTTCTTTAATGTATGATAATACTAGGCTAAGTTTTTGGAAACCATAAATATATGGATACATATATGAAAAAAGAACCTAAAGAAGTTGAAAATACCTAGATATCATCTAGGAATAATAGACATGGAGGCATCTTCATCATTATTATCATTGGAATTCTACAGATGATATCAAAGAAAATTAAACTGTAGCTGAAAAAACGCCAAATGTTGTTGGCTGGATTGACAGATACTGGTAGAATAAAGTGAACTTTTAAAAATGTTTCATTATTTTTTTTTTAATTTTTAATTCTCAAGGATGTATTTTATATTTAACTTTTTTGGGGGAATTTTATAATTAATTTTATAGAAACACTTTGATCTGAAGAAACATGAAATTAAAAAATATATATATTTGTCTGAATGTTAGTGTTCTAATCACTTTCTGTGATTGTAAAAATGCATACATCAGGATATTATTTAAGGGCAGATAAAAATTTTAATAATTGCAAAAATAGATGTAATATAGTGGATTTTTGATATTTGTAATCGTTAATATGATTCTCTTTATGTTGACATTAATAAGTTTGTTTATTGTTATTAATAAATTCATCATCTGATTCCTTTTTATAATGTACAGATTTACCTACTCCCTAATTTACATATTTGTTAAGTGATAGATCACCTATTCATTAATTTGCATATTTATTAAGTTATAAATATATAGTTTTTAAATTGTGTATTTACTCAATTAACTAGATTCATTGGTACCTTATAAATATAGGGATTTTAATACTGATTTATATAAATATACATTCAGGCAAAATATTATATTAATGTTATAGTCTTATAGGTTTATTTACATTATTATAAGAAGTGAGTTGAGATAGCATATAAATTTGGGTATGAATACACAGAATGTAATTTCAAAATTATTATCCATTATATTTTGGCTAATCCAATGTGTGGCTTAACAATAATGTACAATAAAAATAAGCCCTTACATAATTTCTGGTATCTCATAGATATATCAGTAATATTTTGGTTGAATTATATAAGATATGAGTAAATTATTTACTTGTGTTAGGCAGAGATATTTTGTCTTCCCACCAGTGAAGTTTGATTAATGTAAATCAATGAATTATTGTGATATTTTGATCACCCTAGTGAGACTTCAGGAAAATCATTTCACTTCAGTGCTGCTCAATATTATGCTTAAGAAAAAATGGGTGCACAAAGATTGAACTGATATATATATATATATATATATATATATTTATATATATATATATATATATATATATATATATATATATAAATTAATAAAATGTGCATTAATTAAAAACAAAATTGTAATTAATTGAAATAATAAATTTAACGCTTTACAAACAATTACCCCTAAATCCACAGAAGTACTTTCGGATAATTTCTTAAACCTGCCTCAACTGCCATTAAATTCAAAACATGGCAAATATTTCAATATTTTTCAGTTTATTACTTTGGTAATGACATATTTTTTTCCAAAACAAAAAAGATTTTTTTGCTTGACAGGTAGACTTAATGATCCACCATTTTCTAAAATTATTTAAATCCATTGTGTTCAATATATGTAAAATAAATAAAATGTCTGTTAATTAAAAACAAAATTGTAATTAATTGAAATAATAAATTTAACAGTTTACAAAAAATTACCCTTAAATCCACAGAAGTACTTCCGGTTAATATCTTAAACCTGCCTCAACTGCCATTAAATTCAAAAAACGGCAAATATTTTTATATTTTTCAGTTTATCACTTTGGTAATGACATAATTTTTTCTGAAACAAAAAGGATTTTTCCAATTCATATATATATATATATATTACTAATTGATGTCTGTATTTCTTCGAAATAATATATGTAAATTTATAAATAAATATTTGAAAATACAGTACTTAAAAGTTTATAAAAAGTATATGTATAACCGTCACTTAGAAGCACTTTCAACTAACTTGTAGCTTTGTCAACTATCACTTTTAAAATGTCAGCTTTCCCATAATTCAATGATGTCAACATTCCCATAATTCTGTAATCTTAATGTTTGCTATTTGCCTATTAATTAAATCTTGCTTATATTTATATATTAACATCGCCTATTTAATTTTCCTTTTATTAATATTTCTTTCAGTTTCCAATATTTTTACATTGTTATAATTAAAATCAAAACCATATATACATGATTTATTATGGTCATAAAAGACAGACACTGATATAGTATCATTATTTTTAAAATTTTGTTTTGTATTTTAAATCTTTTTAAATAATAATAAGTGCTCTTTTGTTCTTTTTTCCAATGTGCACTTTGATTCATTTATATTTCCACTGCCACACCTACATGTCCATTTGTAAATGATACAATTTTTATTTATCAATAAAGTTTTATCTTTTGAATTGTTTTTTTAATTTATTTAATGTAGGTGGTGCATAAATGCAATATCACATATTCCTTTATAAATTTTCTTAATGAAACTTGCCTGTTGATTCAAAATATATGGTATTGATATCCACGGTTTTTTATCAGAATAAATAACATTATTATTAATATTTTTATATTTAGAAGTAAAATTTTTAACAGTATAATAAACACAATGATAATTGTATTCAACATTTAACAATTCATTATAATAAATTTCAATATTTTTAGTTTTATCTGATGCATATTTACAAAGGTTATCAATTCTAAATAAAAAGGATTTCAAACCTGCCATTTTATGTGACATTGGTACTTTTGATTCATATGGAATATATCCTTTTATTGAAATAAATAACAATGCATTAAAGTTAAAAAATGTTAACGTTAAAATAATAAAACTTATTGTTGAAACATTAAACTTTATTGATAAAAACATTTATGCAATTTTTAAGCACAAATTTTATAAAATGAATAATGGGTGGCCCATGGGTCTTCCTACAGTTGCCCAAATATATAATTTTGTTATATCTACATATGAAGAAAATATTTTAAAAAAGAAAATTATCAGAGAGATATTATTTTATACAATCAATATGTTGATGATGTTTTTGTTTGTGGAAAGTCAAATGCTATTAATGATTTGTTTAATGAATTAAATAATATAAAGGGCTTAAAGTGGATTAAAACAGATGAAAATTCAATGAGTGTTCGATTTTTAGATCTTAAAATAACTAGAAACTAGGATAAACTGGATTACTATATGACTCTTAAACCAATAGCAAAAAGTGGATATATTCCATATGAATCAAAAGTACCAATGTCACATATAATGGCAGGTTTGAAATCCTTTTTATTTAGAAATGAAAACCTTTGTAAATATGCATCAAATCAAACTAAAAATATTGAAATTTATTATAATGAATTGTTAAATGTTGGACACAATTATCATTGTGTTTATTATACTGTTAAAAATTTTATTTCTAAATATAAATATATTAATAATAATGTTAATTCTTCTGATAAAAAACTGTGGATATCAATACCATATATTTCAAATCAACAGGCAAGTTTCATTAAGAAAATTTATAAAGGAATATGTGATATTACATTTTATGCACCACCTATATTAAATAAATTAATAAACAATTCAAAAGATAAAACTTTATTGATAAATAAAAATTGTATAATTTACAAATGGTCATATAGGTGTGGCAGTGAATATATAGGTGAATTGAGGTGCACATTGGAAAAAAAAAAATCACTTATTATTATTTAAAAGGATTCAAAATACAAAACAAAATTTTAAAAATAATGATACTATATCAGCTTGTCGTTTATGACTATAATAAATCATGTATATATGGTTTCGATTTTAATTATAACAATGTAAAATTATTGAAAACTGAAAGAAATAATAATAAAAGGAAAACTAAAGCGGCAATGTTAATATATAAATATAAGCAAGATTTAATTAAAAGGCAAGCAGCAAATGTTAAGATCACAGAATTATGGGAAAGTTGACATCATGGAATTATGGGAAAGCTGACATTTTAAAAGTGATAGTTAAAAGAGCTACAAGTTAGTTGAAAGTGCTTCTAAGTGATGATTATACATATATTTTTTATAAATTTTTAAGTACTGCATTTTCAAATAGATCGGAAGATATATATATTTATATATATATATATATATATATATATATATATATATAACCATTAAAAACCAGTCAACACCTAAACATGCCAACATAGTGTAATGGGCACAGACGTCGTTACATTGTTTTTTTATTAGTAAACATGAAAAAAATAAAAGTTCGCAAATAAAACTTTTTTTTTAAGAATTAAAAATTGAAAATTAAAATTCTATACTAAACTCGTATCTATATAAAATTGCACAGATGAAAAAAATTATTAAAATAAAACTTTATTAAAAATAGAAAAGGTATTGTAAAAGCAAAAACTTAAAAAAGATTTAGAGATAAAAATATATCTTTAAGTTTGAAAACAAATTAATTAATGTTATTGAAAAATGGAAATGATTATTTTAATTAGTCTATGTAAACTAGCCTTGGGCATTTAAATGTATAAGCAATGGTCAGATAGGAGAGAAAAACAATGGAATTGCACCTTAGCGAAAGGACCATCACATCGATGATGTAATGTCAACTGAATCCTTAAAATTAATATAAAAGTAAAAGTTTGGAAATGATTGAGTTAGTTATTACAAGATGACAGATATGTGTTAAGTTGGAGAGGGTTGGAGGAAAAGAGATTGAAAGACACACTTTCAATTTCTTCAGTTGTTCAAAAAAAATGAAACATCGTTTTCCAATATTGCAGACCACAGGACATCAAGGCCCGGAAGAATACCATCAACCATAAAGGACCAATGGTTAACTGCACACTGATCTCCTTATGACTTCATGGGAATTAACACCTTCCATTACAAAAAAAATCAGAGACTACGGACATTTTTCGAAACAGTAAGAAATATATAGTTAATGAACATTTGAAAACATTAAGAACTTTAAAATATAAACTTTCTCCATATTTAAAAAAAATAGAAATAGATTCCTATCTGACCAAACTAAATTATTTATTAATTAGTTATAATTTTATTTGATGTATTTCTTTTTTGTAAAATCATTTCCATTTAATATTTTTTTGTTCTTTAAGTTTTATTTATGATTTTTGTTTTGCGATAAATTAAATTATATAAATGTTAAACTTAAGTCGGGCGTGAATGGCTGTATTGATTTGTAAAGTTATATTAGGACAGAGTAATCTTGGGTTTTTTGTTTTGTAATTGATTTGGGTCAATGGATTGGATAGATTGGTGTAATTAGTAGATGTAGTAGGACGTTCGCTATGGGCAGAATCGCTTTATATGCCGCACACTTCCTTTTTGGCCTATGGAATGCGATTCGTAAGTCAGCAAAATGACCGCAATCCTTTCCTGTGGAGTTTTTTTTTATTGCTCTTCTTGTCAGATAGATGTAGTATTCCTATCTGACGAGAGGCAATTTCTTCTCTTAACCTTTTGTGCTGCCGTATTTTGTATTATATTGAATGCATCGATATATCAGATGAATTGACGTTAGTTTGACTGCGAACTTTTGGCCTAAGGTTAAATAAGGATAGAATATTTTCTTTCAAATGCAAATCTATATAGTCTATTCATACTCAACACTCTAAATAAAAATGCATTAAATTTAAGTTGGGTATGGAAGGTGCATGGATTTGTTATCGGTTAATTAAGTTTTTGGTTTTCATATTTGATCAAAATATATAGACATTCGGTAAATAATGATACCTTACGGTGAGTATCTAAAATGTATTTATTCGGATGTCTTTTAAGTTATTGGTGTCACTGCGGTATCTTATGATGAATACCAGTGGGTTTCTTGTATTCTTTATGCAATTGACGGTATCAATGATTTTGTATTTTGATCATTTATGTGTATTTTGAAATGTTTTTGACCGTGTAATCTATGTAACCGATCTATACTCGACATTATAAAGCAAACTTTTATAAATCCATCTGTGCAAACTTATAATAGTATAAAAATTAAAATGTAAATTAAAATCTAAAAATAAAAGTTAAAAATAATGTTAAATGTTAAAGTAAACATACTAAAATAATAATGTTAAATTTTATATATATATATATATATATATATATATATATGTGCGTAAATAAATGTTTGTGTGTATAATTACTGGCAGTGGCTTATTTTATTCTTTTTTTATATATTCTTAGATAAAAAATTTTTATAAAATATAAATCTCTGTTATTCCACTGAGCTAGCGACAATGGGCTAATGACCAGATATCAAAATATATAAATAATTTTTTTTTTTATCTTACATATCTGCCTACTTTATAAATTTTTCTAGGTTCAAATGCCTAGATGGTGCCCTGTAGTGCAGATTACATTATGTAATTATTCTCCGCATCATTATAATAGATAGTAATCAATATTTTTCACTGTTGTCAAGGCAACCTCTCTTATTTTAATAGAAAGAGTGGAAATCCACCCTTACTAATGATCCAATGAATATATATGGACCCTTAAAGATTGCAACATGATCACAGAAAATAAAATGTTGACACAATGAAGTTTAAATAAACCTCTTTAAACAAGAAGTAAACATGTCCTTGTAATGAAGACTAATCTTTAAGTGTCCATATATATTCATTGGACTATTAGTAAAAGTGGATTTCCACTCTTGCTGTTAAAAGAAGAAGTTGTCTTGACAACAGTGAGAAATATTGATTACTATTTATGTTGGCATGTTTAGATGTTGACTGTTTTCTAATGGTTACATTTTATCCCCTTTAGCTTTAAGCATTATTTCACTTATATATAACCTATGAGAAAGTTAGAATCATAAATAAATTTATATATGAAAAAAATAGTTAAGCAATGATCATAATTATTATGAATTATATTTGCCTATAATCAGTGATATATTGGGTAAATTAATGATGACTCAATGGATAATGATTATTTTAATTTTATAATTATGTTTTGGTTATTAACTCTATTTATGGCTGTTTCTTGAATTTCTAAAATTAGTTTTCTGGAAATTGATGTGCAATGTATGAATTAATAGATAATAAAGTTATGAAGTATAAAATGCTATAGGAACTATAAAATATTTTTATATAAATATAAGAAAAGTGCAAATACAGATCAAGTACCAGATGGCAATGAGTGAGCTTGTCAAATTATAAAAAAAGTAGAAATTTGTATTCATAATTTTCTAAGCACTAAAATATGTACTGAATGTTGGTAAAGCACCAAAAATATGGACTTACTAATAAATATGTATTAAGATTCTTTTATGAAACAACTTTAAAGTGAATAATAAAATGTATTTGAAGTTAACTTATTAATTGCTAAATATGTATTTGTTTTATATTAACTTTCTAAAAAATTAATAACACTTTCTGTATACGTTTATAGGCAATGGCATAACATAAAGTCACTTGAGAATAATTAGAAAATTACTAGATGAAAATGAAAGGACATTATGTATTTTTGACATCAAAAAAGAATAACATTAGTTTGAATAATACTATTATGAATGGTTGAAACAATATTGATTAAGAAATGATGCTTTTACAGTATACCTTATTCCAAGTGGAATTAATATATATAGTTAAATAAGCAATTAGATTATAAATGCAGTGACATAAAGCATAATAAAGATAAGTAAGTTATTCACATATTTAGTCTAGGATACATTGTACAGGCTTAAACCTGCATTTATGTATGATGAGCATTGATTGTATATATGTGTGCAGATACTAATCTAAACCAACTGATGATTGCTCATTTATCATGAAATATATATATTTGTGATTATTTATCTTTTCAACATGTGTGTGATCAGGTGGGTCAGCAATATAAGATGGCACTAAGAGTAGTGATTTGTGTGAAAGTCAGTCTCAGATAGTAAGTAAAGAAGAAAATTTATATTCCCTTTTTTAAATAAAATTATTAATATAAACTAAAATATGGTAAATCAGAAAGAATTAGAAATATTAAGGCAGTGGAAAGGAGAAAGTTATGTCCTATAATGTCTAAAACAGATCAAGATGAGTTTATAAGGGCAATGTTGAAGATGTTAATGAGTAAAGCCAGAAAAATGTGACAAGAATCAATGTAGAAATGAAACTTAATCCAGAAAGATCTCAGACAAAAAATGAAACAATGCTAAGAAATAGTAATAATTAAAATAGAAGAGTGCCAATATGCATTAGAAAATAAATTAAGGCAAGAAATTAAAATTGTACATACAGAATTAGTACAGAAAATAAAAATAGGACAAAAACTGATCCAAAACTTAGGAAGTTAAAATTAATTAATTAGAAAACAATATGGAAGGCAATCAAGATCAAATGCAACTCAAAATCAATAAATTGGAATGTACCATAGAAAAAGGACAGTGGTAAGTTCAAAAGATAGAAACTAAAGTTGAAAAATATGGATTAATTTTCCAAATCAAGAATAAACTTCTAGAAGCTAAAATAAATGTCAGCAAAAAATAATGAGGTAGAGAAGATACAGAATAAATAAGAAGATTAAATCAAAAGATTAGAAATTTAAATTCAGCAGAATCGTTTGAAATGTGGAATTAATTTAGATATAATACAATCTAAAGTAAATGCCCATGATTTTTTAAAAAGAATTCTGTCATAATCTTAGAGAATAATGATAAATCTTGCTTAAATAGTAATGTTAAATATAAAAAATCATCCCAAAAAAGATGCTTTTCAATTCTAAATGGTTTTATTATCATGAAGTTTGTAGTCATAAATACAGGTGTTTTACTGTGAACATAGGACTTGTGTTTGATCACAGAGTAAAGCTCATGCTAGCTGTTTGATTTCTAATTATAGTAATTTAGAAAATATAGCTTATTGTAAGACTGCAATACAATGTGTAAAACTTGTGATAGACATAGACATTTTTGACTGCCCATCAATAAAATTCAATTAACATAAGTGTATGAGTTATTTATTGTTACATTTTGGTTACCCAACTGGGACTTCAGCAAAACCACTTAACTTGAGTTATGTATTATTACACTACTGGTCACCCATCTGTGTGGCTAAAAAAAACCATTCTGTACATTGACCATTACAATTTATATATATATTCTGCCCTTGTCATCGTGTGTAGCTCCACTACACATTAGGCCAATCACATTGAGGGCCATAATCTAACCGCCCCGTTCCCGCATCTCCACTTCCCCCAAAATAAATATAATATAGTGAAAATCACCTAACCAGGTTCTAGCTCTTATAATTAATGAAATATTCAATTAAATGCTTTACTAGCTCAAGTTTCTTAAAATTAACTTAGGTTCTGTTTTAAACTAACTCAAATAAATATTCAGGAATTCATGAGACTAGAAGTGGAAATACGAGTGACAAGGTAGATTACATTGAGACAATATCCCACAGGATACCACCTCAATGGCATAAGAACACTATCCCCCCTTATACTACTATTACACATAATAACTACATAGTATTCTTATGACTTCCGCAACTTCTAATCACTAAGACTCATTTAACAATTAAAGTATTAATCTTTTATCCCTAATAATAATAATAGTAATCATCTAGCTCAAATGAAATAATCTCAGGTTCTTAAATTTATTCATATCTTAATAAACATATGGTAGCAAAATATGATAAGGGATTTTATGTCATAATCTACTACTCTGCAATTAGATTAATAATAAAACAATAATAATCACAATCTTCATTGCTTAATCCAACTAGTACAGCTTTTCTTTCATCGCAAATTTATAACCGTAATAAATTAGTTAATAATCTAATATCCCCTTTTTTATCTTTAAGTAATAAAATAAATTAATAAGTGGCAGTGTTTAGATAATCTGATAAATAAAGCAAGTGGCAACTAATAGCATATAATTTAGCAAAATATTATGATAATGGATTGATGACCAGTAACACAATGCAATTTTATAATTATTTAATTACAAGAACATCAATAAATAATTAAGATTAAACATACTTCTCTATTTATCTTTTGTACAAACAATCAGATACTTAGTTTAATGGATGTGAACATACCCTGTGAATTCATGCAATGATGTAGAGAAAACAAAACTCAGACACAAGTTTTAATAAACAAATTTTAAAATTTTATTAACATCAATAAAAATAAATAAAACAAACAAATCCATCTACATCTATTTACAAGGGATATCCTCATTTTTCTTTACACTACAATAGCTGAATTATACACATTTATATTTCTTTTATCGTTAATTAAACTTATTATGCCTTTTAAAAGTTATTTATTTATTTCTCATTAGGTTTATCATATCACTTATTTTAACTATTTTATGGGTAACACCATTCTTTACCTTTTAATATTAAAGTTATTGTATTATAAATTATCTATGTGGATAAACATCATTTATAACATCATAATTTTACAATCAATATGGTTTTTCTTGTAACTTTATATAAGTCTCTCCGCATATTATTCAAATATTATTATTACTTTTAACATTTGTTCTCCAATGCTCGTAAACTATAATACGTTTATTCCATAAGCCATACTCATGTATAATACTATAACACGGGTTTAATTATCACCTGTTACAGTTTCCCATCTACTATAATTATCGAATGTTATTGTATTTTTTTTAAATATGCAATACTTATATTTTTTTAAAATATAAATAACAATAAGAAAATGTGAAATTATATTTAATATTTTTGTATATTTCTATTTGGATATACTTTTATAAAATTATAGTTCATTTCTTAAAAGGAATTAAAATAATTCTCTAACTCCTTTCCTTCTTAGGATATTTGCATCTTTCTTTCAATAATCATAATCTACTCTTCATTAATACTTAACTATTCTTATTCCAAATAATAGCATGACATACATTCTAAAATATCTATTGTTTCCCTTTTAATAGACTTATCATATAATGATGTAGTTGCAAGAAATACAGATAAAGATAGCGAAAGATGTATAGGATATCGGGAAGATAGCTAGATAACTTATCCACAATATACTTCAAAAATGTATGGAACAGTGTGAATAGGTCCGACATTCATTGTCTAATAACCTTGGCGATAAGCATGATGTGGCAGCTATTTACTCAGCTTTACCAAACATCTAGTACGACTCACAAGAAATATATAAAATACCACTGTCCAAGACAACATGTGTACCAGTTGTAGGGCTTTGTTAACTATGCTGATTAACATCTAAAACTACCTATTATTTCACTCCCTGTAGCATTCTAGTTTTTAATACATCCTCTTGGTTTCCGAATCACCACGTACTACCAAGTCATTACCCAAACTATCTCTCGAGATTTTTACTGTATCCAACATCGATAAAATACTAACTACTTTTTTAAAACAATAAACAAAATTTGCTAATATAAAAACATTTCCCTATTCCATAAGAACAATTTGTCTTGCTTTATTACACTGTAGGTTCAACATCTACGTTTTGTTAAAATAACATTTAAATATCCCAATCGGAAAATTAACAGAAAATATCACATAACCATCGGTTATATTGAACTATATTAATAACACATAAAATGATTATCGTATGCATATTTTTAAAAATCTAATCACATCTCAAACTGTTTTAGAGTGTTGTTTTCAAAAATGCGTTTTACAACAATAATAACAATAAAACTTTTGCGCTACATTCATTCGATTCTCAGCTGATCTAAATAAATAAAACATACATTATATATCATTAATAATTATAAATGTTACCAAAAACAATCTTTATCTTCCTATCAGAGTTCGTAGTAGGTTTCTTTCTCTTCGAGCATCGCAAATATACAAATTTCCACATACATACAATTTTATTTTAAAATTCAAAATCAAAACATATTATTTCATATAATGTTATATCATGAATTAATGTATTTTGTTTTCCCTATCGCTATCTAAAACTTAATGTTTAACTTAGATTAGTAAAGAAAATAATTCAAACCATAATCACATATTTTTCTGAAGGTAAATCTTGGTTAGTCCCATAATATTTATTATTTCTTCTTTTGTCCGAATGTTCTCCTTTATGCTTATTAAAGTTTTAAATAAATTAGTTCATTTAATAAACTGTTTAGATGATCTTTAGTTTTAGTGTTTAATCCAAAATTATTAGAAAACATTTTATTTAGTTATCCCACGAAGCTTTTTAATGTTCTGGCGAATATTACCTCGGCGCGTTGATGCATCTTTATTTCTAGTTAAACTACAATTATTTAATAATTACGGTACCAATTGCATTTTCCATGGATCCAATATTTTATATTTCTCTTCTGTAAAAAATTTTTTTTTCTTTACGCAAGTGTTTTCCTTGGTAAACTTCACTTTCATTCATTATTATTTTATATACACTACTTTTGATCTTTAACTATTTTCTAGAGTATTTTCTCAAGTCATCTTAAAGAAAGCAATTCAAACTATTTCAATATTAAAATTCCTTTTGTCCATTTATTCTTATACGAATAATACTTATTTTTATTTTCCATTATCTTCATTAACTTTGCGCACAATGTCCTTTCATTGATTTTATACGCACGAAAACAGCTTTCATAGTGATACGCTATATAAACTATATCAACGAATAATATTAACATATTTGGAACATTATAAAATTTACAACTTGGTTTTAAGAATCTATCCATTTTCTATTGAAAACTCCGATTATATTTCGATAGAATCCACTGGCAGGTTATTTGTAAAGTTAGTGAAACATTACTATGAAAGACTTTTTTTTTTTTAAAACATATTATTCTAAGATTCTCTTCGGATGATTTTTAAATTGTCAGTTGGTTTCTTTCAAAGATATTATTAAAATTATAATAAAATTGACTAATAAATTGAAAAAAAAAAATTAGAGAGCTTAAAAATTTACCTCTGCTCTGGAGTCAACACATTTTTGTTCTCCCCCTGTTTATACAATTAGTTGGCACGATTTTGGTTGTCTGCCAAGATCTATTTTTTTTATTGGTCAATCCCTACTTGGATTTATAAACAATTTCTAAAGTTTTAAAATCATGACAGAATAGACTTAAATGTTAACTCATTATTATTTTTAAATCAATTATTATCTATTACAATTTAACTACCTTTAAAACAATTTTGAAACAATAATTAATAAAGGTGTATACTACTTATTTTTATTATGATGTGTGACAATTCCATCCACTTTTATAATATACTATTTAAATATTTTATTTATTAGTATTAATTTAAACCAGTGCTTATACATAGAATATTTCAGACAGTCACGTAGTCATTTCGGGTGTTTAGTCTATTTTTATCTGTCTTAATAAATTTGCTACTTATATTATATAAAATAATTATATAAAATTTTGAAAAACAATTTAGAAAATATAGAATTAGATACAATTCTCACCATCACAATATTTATTATTAAATATATCATATTAATCTTTTACTGCTTAATATAATTTATAATTTTAAATACTATATAATATTAATTTTAAAATTTTTTAGTAATTGACCATTTATAACTATCATTGACCTATAGAAAAGGGCACAATATATATATATGTTAATGGGTAGTTCATTTAAATAAATGATTTTTTTTTTTTTCCAAATGATAATTTGAAAATATTTAACCAATTTTCTTAAAATAATTTCCAAACATTGTTTAAACATAATTTTAATATTTGAAATATATTACAACTTATAAATGTTTATAAAAGAAAGAGAGACTTATAAAAATATCAGTCAAATAGTTTCTTTTAATTCTCTTTTCAATAATTTTGTCTATTTATCAGTATTAATTTTAATTTTGAAAAATATACTAAAAGAAAATTATTTTCTCTTCAGTAAATTTTTTAATAATTTTTAGTTTTAATATTTGAAAGAGATAAAGCAGATAATTTTTTATTTATAGTAATATTTTTAAAAGAAAAATAAATAAAATATTTTATCATTTTGTTAAAATTTCACATAGGTTAATCAACATTGTTTTCTTTCTTTATTCTTTATCTCTCCCAAATATCTGTTTATCTTCTTTTCCTTTGGCAAAAAATAATAATAATTATAGTAAGGTCAAAAAATTATGATTCTAATTTCAGTTTTTGCCTTGCTTTCTAATCTCAACATGGAAGAGAGAAAAAAGTTTTACAGTTGTGCTTGTAAAGAAATGACTTAATTGACTAGCATTAAATTAGAATTGTTATTCGTGGGAACAGGTTTGATCCAAATATAAGGATGATGAAATTAGTTGACTTCATTGTCTCTAAAAAGCAATCATTACTGACCCACCTATTGAAGAAGACAATAAGCGAAAAAAGTTATATACATTATTGTAAAACAAATAATAAAATAATTAACTGTCATCCATGGAAAACATTAGTATTTTTTGACATTAAATTTTGATTAATAATATATTTTTTTTTTAACTGTCTCATTTAGTTTAAATAAAAATTACTACAGTTAGAAATTCCTTGATTATATAACCATTTTTTACACTCAGACACTATACAGCACAAAACATTTTAATCGTCAAAGGATAGATATAAATTAGCTGCAAAGATTAACTGTTCTTAACATTATTTACTAATACAACAGGTAACAATACAGTTTTAAGACTTAACAAATTTACAGATTCACGAATACTAGAATCATTGATCACAACCAATAATTTTAGGCTATAATGCAGGTAAATAATTAATTTTTAACTATGTAGGTGTAAAATGCAGGACAGAGCAACTCTGTTACATTCATTCATGAACCGAGACTATGTAAAAACGAAGCATATTATGTATTGTAGGTATGTCCATATAACACCCACTACTGCTTAAAGTAAATTCATGAATGCAAGTGGCCTGCAGATGCAAACGGTATCCCATTCATTCACGAATAAACAAAGCATCTATAAGTGAATATTACATAGACAAAACAGCTGGAAATAAAAATATATCAGTTCAAGTAAATTTAATACTCAATTATACTTTTCATGTTTGATTCTTCTCAAACCTGGAGAGTATTTTGCTTAAAACTATGAACTATTAAACAATGTTATTTAATTTAATCTGGTTGTGCATCATGTTTTTTTTTACTATCCAAAGATCATTATCTGCACTATTCATGTTAATAATTATTTAAAATTTAAGACTAATAAAAATAATAACAATTATTAGTTTTGATTATTTTTATATGTTGGACTATTTCCATCATCTAATATGAATATTATATGTTTTTTAAAAATTTAACATTATTTAAATAATTCAAATACATTCAACTGTTAATAATAGCACACAGATTATTATATGCACAATGTTTTAACATGTATTATTCTCCCCTCATATTCAGGTGTTGCTGGTCTTACCAGTGACAATACTATTATGGGAAATTAACTGGGACCATAGATTCTTAAGTATTGAATTTTAAAGTAACACTCTAACCAACTGAGCCATCCTTCCAAAGGCAATAATCAATAGAAATTTCATATACTTCTCTATGAGGTTCCTACCAATTTCTCCACTTTTTCCAAAGAGAAAAATTAATTAGTGGTTTCCATACATTAATAGCCATACTGGGTTGACTTATGGGATTGTTTGCCACTTTAAAGTGAGCAACTTTTGTAAATGTTCTTCTTTGTACCTTTTCTTTTCTATCCAATATTTTTTGTATTTTCCCAATTGAACATATGTTCATTGGTTTATACATGTTCTGCTACCTTAGACACATCTGTTTTCTTTCTTCTAATCATTAGTTTGTGTTTGTAAGTGATTTTCAGTGGAACAACTGGTCTCATCAATATACATTTTTCCATATTCACATTATATTTCAATGCTGCAATTTTTTTAGCATTTCATGTTGAGGCTTTGTACATGTTAGAATTATTTATAGTGTGGTATGGCTCTGGAAAGTTGTTCTGATGTTATACTGATCACCGCTTTTTTTAATTTATTTGATATTTAGGTATGTATGGGTACATTACAGTACCAATAATTGATTTTTTCTTTTGATGGTTATTTTTGTTGTCTATTTAAAAAATTTTTAATAACAGCTGATGAATAACCATTTTTCATAAGAGTTTGTTCTATATAGATCTTTTCTTTTTTCAAACCCATGAGCTCTGGACAAACTTCTTTTGCTCTGTTTTATAATGATAGCATCACTCCATGTTTTGTATTTTTGGTATGATTGGATATATATGCTAAGAATTTTCCTATATGTGTGGGTTTTTAGTAACTGTATTTTTGGTTTTAGCTTAAGGGAGTCTTGTCACAATGACATTTAAAAATACCAATGTTTGTTCTTGTTCCAATTATAATATGAATTTAATTAAAGGGGATATGTTTTTGATGTGTATACAGAAACTTTGTAGTAGTGTTTCTCCATGTGTCCATAAAAAAAATGTATCATCAACATAATGAAGCCTTATTATAGGTGGATATGGAATAGATTTTATGGCTGTGGTTTCAAGTTCTTTCATGTAAATGTTGCTATTCTGTTTGACAATGGTAATCCATGGCCATTCCTGGTTTTGTTAGAAGAATTCTGAGTTATACTGAAAGTGTGTTTTTATGCAGAATGTTAATAGTTCCATTACACTATCAATAGCAAGAGTTGTTCTGGTTTGTAAGCTATTATCATCATTTAAAATTTTCTTTATAATAACCAAGTTTTTTTTCACATGACACATTTGTTAATAAACTTTCCACATCACAGCTTATCAATAAGTCAATCATTTCAATTTTTATGTTCTTGATTAATACTACAAAGTATCTAAAATACCTGACAAAGTGCTGGGTGTCTTGTATGCCAAAGGACTTAAAACTTTGACAAAAAATCTTGACAAAGTTTGACAAGGTGAATTTCTAAAACTAACAATAAATCTTAAAGGAACATGATTCTTATGGATATTAGGTAGTCCATAAAAATGAGAAATTTTGCTTAAGTGTGATGTTATTTTACTTTTTCAGAATCACTGAAGCATTTGTGATGCTTTCTGAGTAATGCTTGTAACATTGTTTCTGTACTTGGTGTCAGATTTTTGGCCACTTTTCTGTATTGGCCTAATGTGAGGAGGTCTTGTATTATGTTGTCATAATCATTTGTATCTATTAAAATTGTTGCATTGTTTTGTCTTTGGTGAGAATAATTATAGATTTATCTACTTTGAGAGTTTTCATTGCATTTCTCTGGCTATAGGATATGTTTGTCTTCCATTTTTCATGCTTTTTAAGTGTCTTATTATTCTCCAGTGTAATTCTGCTGCTTCTTCTAAAGGCAATTTGTCAGTGACTTCTTTGATGGCTGCCATTATATCTAATAAAAAGATATTACATGGAGTTTTAATACTTTTTAAAAACAGAAATTTCAGTTTCTGTTAGATGTTTAGAACTGAAATTTTTAATAGATGAAGCTGATACACTGTTTGGTGCATTATAATTTTTGATATGTCCATATAGGTTTGTGAGTTTGTTTTTTGGCATTCTTTTTTTCCATGTAATATAGAATATGATTTTCTTTTTTTTTAGAAACTTTTGTGACGTCTTCATCAGTAAGTTTATGTTATAAATAACATTCTACATTATTAATGGTATGCAAGGTTTGATACTTCGATAACTTTAAAGCATTTATTCTTTCTCTTAACAGAGCTTTACTAGGTCTCTGAGTAATTTTCTCAGCTTTCTGGGAGTGAATTGGGAGTTTTAATTGCAAACCTTTAGAAATTATCTCTTCTGATTTACATCTATATAAGAAAGTTAAATAACTTTAACTTTGGCAAACTTTAGACATATTTTTTATAATATGTCATGTTTGATATAGTATTGAGTCAATACAAAATACTTAGTGTTTTTCTGAAGATTTCTGATGATGGTAATTTAGTTGTATTTTTATAATAGAATGTTTTCATTTTTTAATATGAGCATTGAGTGTCTTTAGAAAAATTTAACTTTATTTAAGTATTCCAAATACATTCAACTATTAGTAATAGTACATAGATTAGTTTATGCACAACATTTTGAAAGGTTTTATTCTCCCCTCTTCTTCAGGTGTTCTTGTATTGACCAGTAATAGTACTAGCATGGGAATCAAACCTGGACAATTAGATTCTGGAGTATTAAATTTTAAAGTAATGCTCTAACCACTGAGTCATTTTTTCAAAAGCAATAACCACCGAGTCATTTTTCCAAAAGCAACAGTCACTAGAAATTTTATTTATTTCTCTACAAGATTTTTCCTGATTTCTCCATTTTTTCCTAAGAGGAAAGTTGATTAGTGGTTTCCTTACATTATGTATTATTACAATAGATTGACTTATGGGATTGTTTGCCTTTGTCATGTGAGCAGCTTCTTTATTTTTTGTACCTTTTCTTCTCTATCTAATATTTTTTGTATTTTCACAATTGGTGAGACTAGTTGTCACATTGAAAAACACTTTCAAGAACATAAACCAATGATTAGAAAACAGAAAGGTAGCAAATCATATATATATACCAATGAACAGGTAGCAAATCATATATATATACCAATGAACATATTTCAATTGAGAAAATTCAAAAATACTGGATAGAGAAGAAAAAATACAAAGAAAAAAATTTGAAGAAACTTCTCACATGAAAATGGCAACCAATACCATATGTCAACCATGTATGGAAACTATTAATCAACTTTACTCTTAGTAAAAAGTGGAAAAATCAGTTGGAAAGTTGGAAAGAAGTATATGACATATATTCTGACTGTTACTTTGGCAGGATGACACAGTTGGTTAGAGCATTACCTTAAATTTCAATACTAAAGAATGTAAGGGTCCTGTTTGAATCCTTTTATAGTACTGTCAGTGATCAGGCCAGCAAAACCTGAAGAAGAGGGAAGAATAATATTTCTTGAAACATTGTGCATAACCTAATCCATGTTCTATTACTGATAGTTGAATATATTTGGAAAATGTAATTAAGTTAATTTTTTCTGAAAACATTCAATATTCATATTAGATAATGGAAATAGTCCAATATATCAATCAAACTAAAACAGCATCATTACAAACTTTTAGGATACATATAAATCAAACTAAAACATCATCATTTCAATTATTCAGGAAAGCACTAAATATTTGGTATGGACTCAATACTATATCAAACTTCAGATATTATGAAAAATTATCTCTAAAGGCGGCCAAAGTAGAAAATCATTTAATGCCTTATATAAATGGAAATATGAAGGGATACTTCCTCAGGTTCCCACAGAGCTAATAAAATTACTCAAAGAGCAAGTGAAACTCTTTTAAGAGAAAAAATAAATGTTCAAAGGTTTTTTAAGTATCAAACCTTGCATTCCATTAGTAATGTAGAATGCTATCTAAAAAACTAAACTTTCTCAAGCGATAAGAAAATCATATTCTAAATTATGTGCAAAAATTAAAAAATGTAAATCCAAAAATTTTATTTTTCCATTTTGTTTATACTCAATAGTCCATTTTAAATTGTTTAAATTATTCAAATTATATAAAAAACATCAATAATGTCTCTAGGACCACAAACAAAAACATCATCAACATATCTAGCATAATTTTTAATATCTTCAAACTTATAAGAATTAAATATAATATCTTCATATTTTGACAATGTGAAATTACAAATTTGTGCTACCATAGGTAATCCCATTGGCCATCCTTTAGCCATTTTATAATACTTATCATTATATGTTGCAATAATATTATCATTTATAAATTTTAGTGATTCAATAATAAAATTTATTAAATGTTTATTTACACACAAATTAATTAGTTCAATTTCAATTAAATTTATAGATTCAAGATGATCAATTGATCCATATAATTCCATTACATCCAATGAAGCTAGCAGATCATTATCATTTATTTTTATATTTTTAATTCTATCAACAAATTCATAAGAAGATGCAATTGTATATCTTCCAAAACCCAACATATCTTGTAACAATTTACCAATATATTTAGCTGTTTTATACATAAATGATCCACCAAAATCAAACTATCAATCTAAGAGGATTTCCTATTTTTGAAGTTTAATATTAGCAATTATTCTTGGGCATATAGATGTAGATGGATATATATCATAAAATGACTTTAATAAAATACTATTTATAAATTTCATACATTAACCCTCCATGTTATAGCTATAAATAACATCAAATCCCAATTTACTCATTTGTGTTTCAATTTTATCATTATATGCATCTTTTTTAATAAAACATATTCGTAAACTCTTGTCTTCTTTCAAACATATATTTTGCTCAGTTCTAAGAAGACTTTTAAATTCAGAAATAACATAATTCCATGACTGATCATATCTATTAGTTTTTATTTTATATTTAAAAATATTCTTAATAATATTATTACAATCTTGTAAATTCATATCATCATCAAAAACGTTCTGCAATCTAAATTAATTAAGAATATATTTAAAGAAAACTATAATATTTCATTTTGTGTTCCTCTGAATGTTAATTGATTGATTAATAATTCTAAGAGTATAATTCCTAAATTGCAAAGAAGTAATATAATTTATCAGATTTCATGTGGATGTCAGAAGTCATATATTGGTGAATCGAGATGTTCTGTCGAGAAAAGATTGAAGGAGCATCAATTATTATATAATTGAATTAAAAATAATGTAAACAGTCAATTGAATACAGCTTCAGTATTCTTTGACCATGAAAAAACGTATAATTATAAGTTTAAATTTAATAGTAGTGAAATAAAAATATTAATGGGAAGAAAAAAAATCATAAAAAGAGGAAAATTAAAGAGGCAATTATGATTGATAAATATAAGGAAGATGTTATTAATAGGCAAGTTGCAAATACGGCCATACACAGCTTATGGAAATATATGTAACATTACTATTCAGTTAAAATTACTATTCAGTTAAAGCTAATGAGAATTACCACTTAATTGAAAGTGCTACAAAAGAATTTAAACTATAATATTGTATTTACCATTAATTTTGTTTTATATATATAATATTATATAACAGGCATCCTATTTTACATTTATTATATAACTTTATTATTATTATGAAATTGTCAGACTTAAGTAAATTTTGGCTAATTAAAAAATAGCCGAAACAAAGCAAGAAGTTGATTTGTGAAAGTTGCTGATTATACTTTTCTAAAGAGTGTAAAATGTTTTGTGCTTTTCCTAAATGCTGTAATATTTGTTTGAATAGATGTCTCAGATTTTCCTCAAATAATGTTTAAAATTAAATTAATTATTTTGGACAATATGATAAGGCAATGTAAAAAAGAAATTTATGAGATTAAAAACTATTTAACAACTATTGAACATTTAAGATATGAATGAATGGGATCAATGGAATGTATTTTGTATACATTGTCAAGTTGGATTTAAAAAGTGTCCACAAAATTGGATTAAAAAATTTGATAAAAAAATCACTTTTTATATAATTGTTATTATCCAAATAGTTATGGTGAAGATAATTATGTGAATTTAACAGGTGGAAAAATTAGTTTTACACAAAAATATGTATTACAATATGGTTCAAAGTATGTAGGAAGGGTATGGAAAGATTATAATGTGGAATTGATTGCTTCGGTTCAGAATAATTTTGATGGTGATGTGAATTTACAAAATTGTAGTAATATTAATAAGAAGATTTCTAAATATAAAATAAAAACTAATAGATATGATGGGTCATGGAATTATGCTATTTTTGAATTTAAAAGTCTTCTTAGAACTGAGCAAAATATGTTTGAAAGAAGACAAGGGTTTACGAACATGTTTTATTAAAAAAGATGCATATAATGATAAAATTAAAACACAACTGAATAAATTGAGATTTGATATTGTTGATAGCTATAACATGGTGGGACAATGTGTGAAATTTATAAATAGTATTTTAAAGAAGGCTAAAAGTCATTTTATGAATGGTTGTACATACTATGATATATATCCATCTACATCTATATGCCCAAAAATATTTGCTAATATTAAACTTCAAAAAATAGAAAATCCTCTTAGATTGATGATTGATTTTGGTGGATTATTTATGTATAAAACAGCTAAATATATTGGTAAATTGTTACAAGATATGTTGGGTTTTGGAAGATATACAATTGCATCTTCTTATGAATTTGTTGATAGAATTAAAAATATAAAAATAAATGATAATGATCTGCTAGCTTCATTGGATGTAACAGAATTATATGGATCAATTGATTGTCTTTAATCTATAAATTTAATTGAAATTGAACTAATTAGTATGTCTGTAAATAAACACTTAATAAATTTTATTACTGAATCACTAAAATTTATAAGTGATAATATTATTGAAACATATAATGATAAGTATCATAAATCAGTAGTATCTCTAAATATTTGTAAATCCAAAAATTTAAGTTTTCCATTTTGTTCATTCTCAATAGTCCATTGTAAATTGTTTAAATTATTCAAATTATATAAAAGAACATCAATAATGTCTATAGAGCCACAAATAAAAACATCATCAACATATCTAGCATAAATTTTAATATCTTCAATCTTATAAGAATTAAATATAATGTCTTCATAATTCCACAATGTAAAATTACAAATTTGTGCTACCACAGGTAATCCCATTGGCCAATCAGCATAAAGCAAAGCAGAACTAGCTGTAAACAACAATCTTCAAAAAAACCCTATTTATAGTTTAATGAGATGTCTTATCAGCCACATCAGTTTCCATTTTGCATCTCTTCTATCATTTATCTACTGCTAGGAGATAACTTCTAAACTTTTTATTATGTCCAATTGGAGTATTTATAAAAATTTTAGCTTTGAAAGGAATAATAGCAAAATAACAAACAACGTTTTGACTAAATCACATCAAATATTTATTTGCTTAATTAGTTGATCTATTTATAAGAATTTACTTACAATTTATACAATAATGTCTACTCCACTCACCTAACTATAAAAACCCTTTATAAATGCTAATAAAGAAATATTTTGATTTAAATTACTTTTGAAATAAACTTAAAATTAATAATGTGTATACATGTATCTGTGCGCATACTTATATATATAATTTTTAGTTATTAAATTTGTTAAAAACTTTTAATTTAAAAATTTCTTTGAATTTTTTAACTTATATACATGAAGCATATATATAAATATCGCTTCTATATTAATATCAATAACAATCAACAATGTCAATCTGTTGTCAAGACAACCTCCTTTTAACAATAAAAGTGAAAATCCATCTTTATTTATGATCTAATATATTTATATTAGTATGTTTCCTTATGACATAAAAACATGTTTACAAATAAAAAATATATTTGGCTAATAAAAGTTAAATTATTTAATTTTAAAAAATGATATATGAAAACAAGATAAAGTAATTATTTTTAGAATAAAATACAGAAGAAAACAATATTCAAGAAATATATTGATTATCTGTAGTTTCTAGAATATATTTGTTTGTAAAATAAGCAGTCATAAATTGCTATTAATTACGATTGAATACAACTTTTTTAAAAATTGACAAGAGAGAATTGTAATGTAAAGTAGAAAATTGAAATCTTAATTTTTAAATTATTTTCATAAGATAGATAAACAATTCAATGTTTTTTTTAAGATGGTGACTATAAAGGGCTTAATCTGATTTAAATCTCTGAATTTATCTGCACAAAAAAAGAAAAACCTTTTTTTCATAAAAATAATTAAATCATTATAGATTTTCTTAAAATAGTCAAAACTAATATATATATAAATCAAGTATTAAAAGCAAATTGGGAAAAAAAAAACATTGTAATTATAAAGATGTATAACTGAAATAGTTTGTTCATTAAATTTCTTATAATAAATATTTTATTTATTCTAATATATCTGTTCATGCAGCTTCACTCACATTAGTAGAAAATTACCAAATATTTAAAAGCAATTAAATACCAAAAGCAAAAATCAAAAAAAAAAAAAAAGAAAAGAAAATTATGCACGATTTGCAAGATTCAAGCAATGTCTTAAATAACAAACTACCTTTCAAATTTATATATATATATATATATATTAGATCAAAAATAAATGATAAATGCATAACATTCCTGAATTCTTTATTTAAAGCTCGTTTTTGCATTGACTCTTCACTGCACATCTTAAAAGAATATAATATAGTTGATAATTAAAATATATTTAAGTAATATTTACATGAAATAATAATATATGAGTTATCAATAGCATGTAAAAATGATTATTGTAATACATTTTTTATAAATAACGTTAAATGTCAAATAAAAAAATTTAATTTGAATAGTTTAATTTTTAAATAGATTCATAAAATAGATAAATTAATTTTATTTCCTTTGTACCATAAGTGCATGTTAAAATTACATGAGACATTTTAAAACTTACTTTATTTTGTGAGAAATCTACTTAAAGTGAAGTTGTTTAATTGTTCTAACAGATTATAAATGACAATGCTGTTCCAGTGGCTTATATATTTACATATTTCTCTGAAAACTATTAGGATTTCCACAAATATTTATATTGAAATAATAATACATGAGTTATCATCAGAAGCATCACAGGAATATAACTTTTTAAACTAGAAATTGGACATGGTAGCAAATGAGGAATTAAATACAGGGTACAAATGAAATTTAATTAATTTAAAATATATTTACACAATAACTACAATTGCTGTTTCTCTGGAAATAGATAAATTAATCCAATATCATTTCTACTATACCCAATTGTTACACTTTTTGAGCCATTTTAAAAATAGTTTATCATGTGAGAGATCTAGTTAAAATGAAATCCTAAAAGCTGATCAAATTCAGTAATATAAGTAATCATAAATGCTTCTGGTGTTACCATGGTTTACTTTTTTCACATATTTTCCTAGAAATGTTTATGATTTTGACACATTTCCATACAGTAAATAATAATCAATCCATGAGTTGGCAATATCACAAAAAATTAGTTTTTCCTATAAACTTTTAACATAGTGGTATTTTATTATTACATACTTGCAAGTGAAAAAATAAATGCAAGTCCAGAGGCCATAACATCAATCAGATCTACCCTCTCTTTGCATTTTTTTGATATCATTACAAATTCTGATGCATTTTATATTGAAGATTATCACAGTTTTTAAATCATTATATACCATAAAGCAAAAAGTTACAGCTTGTAAAATTATCCATAATAAAAGAAAGAAAATCATGAAGAACTCGTCAGGATTTAAGCAGTTCTTGTTAAGATAAAAACCAACAAAATAACAAGCAAACATTAATGTATTAATATTAATATGAAAGGTGCAAATTTTTACAATATAAAACACTAATTTTAAAAATATTTACTCATTTTGTAAGGAAAAATATATTGAAATATTTGAAAGTAAATAATATAGGCAACATATGTAGTGATGTTCAATTTTTTTTATAAATATTTATTTATAAATTATTAAATACTCCATACTTTACTTTTAATTAAGTACCTGGTTCAATTATAAAATAGTTTAAATGTTTTTGGTTGGATTGAAAAATATACGAATTTTTCAGATCCCTGTAAATAGTTTATATATATATCAGAAAAATTATATTGTAAATTTTTATGTTTTTTTTTACTTTAAGCAATTTATTTAATACATATTGTAACCAAAAGCCCTTATCCCAGGTGGTAACAGTCTAAGTTCATGAACCAATACAAAGCTATTACTGTACATTCCAGTTGCAGCCAGGATACACCACGAAGGCTAATCACAGCATTGCTTGAAGGTATGTTGAGTCACCTAAATAAACAGTACACCTGGGTCTCTTTTTACACTGACTTATTTAACATGATTTTGAAGTTATGCGATTCATGTTTCACTGGAAGTCGAACTCTGATAATGTACTATTACTTTCAATAATAAATTTTGCATACTTATGTTATATTGAAAGTAATAGCACATTATTGGAATTCAACTTTCATCTTAGTAATTTCAATATTTTCAGTGCTTTATAATAGTAAGATTTTATGCAATAATGTAATTAAAATCATGATTTCCACATTTCATGTATACACACTTTAAATTTTACAAGATTATAATGTAAATTTGTTCAAACTTTGTGCGTGTTAATTTTGCATTTTAAATCACATTCTGTTTTTGCTTTTTAAAAACGAACGTAATCTATTATTATTCATTTAGTGTCCACAAGTTTATTTTTAAAAGGTGAGTAATAGCAGTGGGCACAATTAAATTTGACAATTAAAAATTAAAATCTGATTTGTGATGTGAAATTTGATTTTTAAACGAAATTGAAAAATAAAAAATTAAATACAAAAATAAGAATTTAATTTTTAGTTGTTAGTTTCATAAACAATAAAATCATCATCTCAAAGATTAATTACAAATTATGTTGTCACCAGAGAATCATTGACACAACATGAGAGTGAAGTTGGCACTAGTTGTATTTCCTCTTGTGAAAAATTTGATTTTTACCAGTTTGCAAACGAACATGTTTTTCGGCAAATAGCGATAATAATTAAAACGTGTATAAACAAATGTAAATTACTGTACTGCAAACTATGCACAAAAATATATTATTTTGAATAAAATTAAATATTGTAGTTAAAAAAAGTTTGTCTTGCATCAATTTTTTTTAAATTTGAAATTTTTTATTAGTCATATTTTATTTCCCTATTTTTTTGCGTGCGAATTTTAAAATAATTTTACATTGGTGTTTGCTTTTATGTGAATTTTGAAAAATCACAGACTGCATCCTCCCTTTTTCAATGTAAGGTATGTCTATTTTTGCATGATTTTGTTTGTGCGTGTTTTCTGAGGAACCTATCTATCGCGTAAAATGAGACCCAGGTGTATTATTATTTTAATTAACTATAATTCTCCTTAATTGCTGGATTTTAAAACACCATTCCCAAATCTTAATTTATGATTTATAATCATTCTTTTGATGACTGTTTCTTTTGAACGACATGATGATCTTAATTTACAATTTTTTTCTTGGAGACCCTATGGCTGACCATAAACAAGATGGTATAATATCTAAAACTGACAATCATTATGTAGTTAATATGGAACATTAAATCAGATAGTAATGATTATAATCTGCTCCATAACATCATAAATTATAGCTCATCATGTATTCAGACTAAAAGCACAGAAATGCCATATAGGTAAATGCTTTGCAATGGAAGATAAGCAATATGAATTTTAACTTATTTCTTCATTAATTCAAATATCAAATCAAATCAATAGCAATGAAACCCTTAGGGATAAATAAGGCATCTGTTATTGTTTTAGAAAATAGATTCACTTGTTATATTGGCTAGCAAATTCATTATTAATTTAGGTGTTAATGTAGCATATATAAATAGAAATAACAGATGCTGGAAAATACTCCAGAATTGATAAAACAAAGTGGTGGTGAGGCATAAGGGTAAATGGAATTTTATTACATCTTATACATCACAAAATGCCCAAGAATAAATATAATAATACTCTCTGTATGTTCCAGTAAAACTTGTATCTTCATCATCAGGGACAATATGTGTTCTAATATGTATAGTCTATATACTATGTTGGATTTCTGACTCTATATGTGACTAATAGCAATGGCACAAATAAGTTAGGTTAAAAAATTAACATTTATTTACGATTCAATAAATATGAAAATAGTAATTTAACAATATTCAAAATTTTACATAAACAATAAAACACATAAAATACCATCACATTTAATTGTTCTACATGAACAATGTTCATTAATTAGGTAAACAAATAAAGGAAAGAAAATAATATACTATGACCTGTGCTTATTTCTGTGCATGAATATGTGCACATCTTTCAGCTAATACAGTCTAAAATTTATTACAAATGTATTAATTTTATCTTTATGGGGACAAGAAAGATTCAAATTCAGATTATGGCACCTCCAATATAACAAAACTAGAACCAATGCACTTATATCAAATTTATAATAGCAATAACAATAATTAAAATTGATAAATCTATGAAATTTCACTATAATGAGATATGAAATCAAAAGAAAAACTTCAACACAGCTGAGTTGGGATATCATATAATTTACCTATAATAAATTATGACCATAATTCATTTAAATACCCTTTTATGGCTGATATCAGAACACATACAACAAATATTAAGAGGAGTGAAACAATGTAAGTATGATAATGTATGGAGACTCTACTCAAAAGTACATTTGTATAACAAGGATAAGTGATATCATCAACAACCATTATCAATCCACTGCAGGATGAAGGTCTGTCCAAGTTAAATCCATCTTCTCTGATCTTTAGCTTCTCTTTTTCACATCACCACTGCACACTTTTTTATTTCATCCATCCATCTAACATGTGGTCTCTTTCTGGGTCTTTTACAATCTCTTGGAATTCAGTTTAAGATTTCACTTGTCCATCTATTATCATATCTTCTAGCAATATGTCTAACCCAACTCCACTTCAATGTCTTATTTTTTTCAATGAGGTCGGTAATACCTGTTCGTTCTCTTACTCATACATTGCATTTTCAATCTCTTCTTGTTATTCCCAACATGCATCTCTCCATACTTCTTTGAGTGGTCTGACATCTCGGTATTGCTCTGCTATTAAGTGTCCAAGTCTTCGATCCATAAGTAAGAATGGGTAAAACACATTTTTTTAAAAACATTCCTCTTCAAACATATAAGCATATTTCCTTTTAGTATCAAGTTATTTCTACCAAAAGCACTCCAACCAAGTTTAATTCTATGATTAATTTTATCCATTATGTATACATCTGTATTAATATTCTGACCAAGGTACTTGTAACTGTTAACTTCTTCTAACTCATCATAATCAATCTTTATTTTCATATTTTGAGAAAATCAATTAAACATTACTTTAGTCTTTTTAACATTTATCTTTAGTCCTACTTTTAAACTTTCATTTGATAACTTTTGCAAGATATCCTGCAGTTATAAAGCATTAATTGCAAAAACAATTACATCATCTGCAAAATCTAAATGCCTTAAATAATCTCCATTTACTTTCATTCATTTAGCTTCCCATTTTAATGCACAAAATCATTCTTGCAGCACTGCTGTAAAAAGTTTTGGAGATATGGAGTCACCCTGTCTTACACCCTTCTCAATGTTGACTTTCCCAGTATCATTATGTAATTTAATTGTTGCTGTTGCATTTTTATAAATATTCTTTAAAGTATGACAATATCCTGGATCTATACCTTGATGATCAAATGCTTTAATCACTGAAGAAATGTTTATAGAATCAAATGCCTTTTCACAATCTACAAATCCAAAACATATTGGCACCTCATATTCAATTGTCCTTTCTATGACTTCTCTCATTACCTGGATATGATATACTATACTAAACCCACTTTTAAATCCAGCTTGTTCTCTTGGTTGGTGGAAATCCAATGTTCTCTATAGACGAGTTGTAATTATCTTGGTAAAAATTTTGTATAAAACTGATAAAAGGCTGATAAGGCTGTATTTCTAATACCTTCTTTATCACCTTTCTTAAATATTAATATTAATACTGCATTCTTCCAATCATCTGGTACATCTTTATGATTTAAACATTTGGTATATAATTTTGCTAAAATATTTTCTATTTCTTCATCTGCTTCTTTTAATATATCAATTGTAATTCTATTATTTCCTTTCCTTTCTTCATATATTTTATTGCATGTCTCACTTCTTCATTTAAAATTCTGGGCTATTCGGAAGATGTAATAGGTATAGGAGGTACTTCTTTTTTACTATATAATTCTTGATACAAGTCTTCTACACATTTCATGATGTCATCTCTTTTTTAGTAATAATTCCATATTTTTTTAAATATAAATTTCTTACCAATACAAAATGTTGCTTTACATTCTTGAGACTTTTATTATTTTCTACAGCTTTTCTTGCTAGTTTACAGTTATACTTTCTTATATCATTTTCAACTCTTTTCCGCACCATTTTACAAAAATTTGAGATATTCAATCATTTTTAATGTGTCATTTTTGTATATCTTCATATTCCTTCTTTTCTTCATAAATTCTCTAGTCTCAGTAGAAATTTTATTGTTCAATTGCTGCTTTTTTTTACCAGCTATCTTTTGTGCAGTTTTTAAAATTGTATCAGTTATTTTCATATTAATTTCATTCAAATCTGAATCATATTACTGAAAACCGATTTGTAAGTTCTAATTTAAATTCCTTAGAATGTTTCGGAAGATTAGAAATATCAACTGTAAATATTGTTTTTTTGTAATCATGTCTGTCTCTCTAGTTTTGCATTAACACATATCTTACATCTTCCTAATCGATGATCACTTTCTGTGTTAAATTTATTAAGAACATTACAATCTTGAAATATGTATTTTCTCTTAGTCAAAATATAATCCAATTCTGCTGTATCTTCATTTAGATGCTTCCATGTCCATTTCCTTTTAACATTTTTCTCAAAAAAAGAATTCATAATATAAAGTTTTTCTTTTTCTGCAAACTTCACAAGTCTATGTCCTCTCTCATTTCTATTATCATAACCAATGTTACATATCGCACTTTCATCTTTCATTTGTTTACCAATTCTAGCATTAAAGTCTCCCATAACAATTTTAAAATGTTGTTTACTTTGATCCAAAGCCTTTTGTACATTCATATAAAAATCTTCTACTACTTTATCACTATGAGAACTTGTTGGGGCATAAACCTAAATTATCTGCATTTGGTATCTCCTTTTAAGTTGTATAACTAATTTTGCTACTCTGTCTGCTAAACCATCAATCTCCACAATGTTATTCTTCAACTTTTTATTTATAATGAATTCCACTCCACTTGTATTTTCAATATTATGTGTCTTTATAATAGAGTTCATGACCACTTTTTAAATCAATTGTCCCTTCACCATTTCTTCTAACTTCACAAAGTCCAATAATGTCCCGTTTAATATAAAACAGTTCTTCTAATTCTTGCAATATTCCTTCACTTGAAAGTGATATGCAGTTGTAAGTACCTAAATAGAAAGCCATCATCAAATGGCAGCCTAGGTCTGCAATCAGGGGATTCTTAGCACCATCCATCTTTGGCCACCAACTGCTGCCTTGGTTGGTGACTTTTTATCATTTACACAAACATTCATTCTGCCTTATCAGGCAACTGAGAAGAAAGACCATGATATTTCTTGGTCTTAAACTCAGAGGTAAAAAGCCAATAAACTCACCATGCTGACTAATGCATGTTGGGGAGCAGCCCATCCATGTTCATATACTATAATAATAATCACATAGTAATAAGAGCTCCAACAACAAGAACATATGGAATGGACATTAGTAATTTATGCTGCTCGGTTCCTTTAAGGCCTCCAAGATAAATCAAAGGGTCTCCTTTTAGAAACTCCTTTCTGCAGCCTCGGTATATCCATCTGCACAAGGAATAATGAGCAGTAAATACCCTGTGAGTTCTTTAAACCATCATCAGAGCAACTAGCATAATTGCAGAATGTTCAGTGAATTATCCACCAGCACTGAAACAAACTTAAAGAATATACAAAAATAATGGTAATGATTGTTCTGCAGATTAACCATCCCCACAGAACAATATGAAGAATAAGATCAAATGTCAACAATTATTTTTCAGATAGACCATCAACACAGAAGGAAATATAGAATATAACAAAACTGCATGCAGTTATTCTATAACATTAATATAATATGAACACTTCCAGAAAAAATAGAAATAAATCACCCTCATTAATCTACCAAATTGGAAGGCATGGGCTGTTTTAGAAACATGATTCAAGAAAAAAAGATGTAATAAAAAGTGTATTACAAGTGACAATTAAGATAAGGTCGACTATAGACCAGATAGTATGAAAAAATAGCATCTAATATTGCAACAAGAGTATAAGGACAGATCCTTAGAAAGATATATAAAATTAATCCATGTGATAATGATAAGTTATAGACTCATTGAAGGAATCATGAAATCCTTCTGCAAACTCTGTTCCCTAAATTGACTCTCGTCAATCTCTACACCTGAGTTAACAAGTAATTATATATATATATATATATATATATATATATATATATATATAAATATATTTATGTGTATATATATATATATATATATATATATATATATATATATACACCATAAATTCTACTTATTTATAAGATAATATAAAATATAAAATGCATATTCGTTAAATTACTACACTTGGTTCAAATACATGTTATTTAAATCCATTGACTATTATCCAATAAGTTATAGCATACTTTTTAAACTTAATGATAAAAATAATTCAGATAAATATTTCTCTTTTTTTTTAAACAACATAAAATCTTGAAGTTGATTATATGCTTCTTCAATTCCATTTATAAGGCATACCCATAAATTAGTTGATAGTAATATTTGGGAGTGAGGACGGTCTTTCAAACAATTTTTTTTTGAAAATTAATGAAATTGCATGGCTTTGTTTTGAGGTTATTCTGCAATTGGAATGTTTTACTTCCTTTAATTTATAAATGACTAGGACAAAGAATGATTATCAAAGCAAATAATTGCCTCACAAATGCTATAACAGCTAAAATAATTTCCTGGTCAGCTGTTATTTCTATGACTACTATTATAATTTCAAGAAAATAACTCGTGTTGTCATTTGCAATATACGTTTATAGGAAAATCATAATTATATCTTTGGCATCTGGACAGTAGCACACAAAGGATTAAAACAACATTAAATCTTACACATATATAACCCTAGAAGTGTCAAAGTTGTAAAAATAAAACATATCCCAAGTTAATACTGCATTCTGTTCTACACATATATAACACTCCCATATGTGTTAAAGTTCAAGAAAGCAAAATTTATTTAAAGTTAAATACAGTACTTCATTTTGCACTTTCACAACACTACTATGGGTGTTAACGTTATGAAGGTAAAACTTTATTTGAGGCTAAATCATAGTTTGTAAACAAAGAATTTCAAATAGATTGACCCTTTAGAGCTGCTGTTTCTTTTGTCACAGTTAACAATAATTCCTGTGCATTTCAGTTGTAGACTTGTGAAAGATTATCAGCAGCTAAACTCACAGTTGATGGAACCAATCAGATTTTTTAGGATTTAGCTATACATTTTGAAATTCATACTTGATAATATTACAACTTAAATTATTTAAGATAAGTTTTGATTTAATTTTTTCTTTATCATTACAAACTTCTCATTTTTTAAATAAGTTTTCATTTTTCTTATATGTTTAACAGTAAAAAAATAAAATGAAATTTTTTTAATTTTTATTATATACTTACTGTCTTTACAGCAGTTCTAAAAAAATCTCTCTGGCAGTTCTAAATTTTTCTTAGCCAATTAAATTTCTTCTCATATGCATATTTGTCTTAAAATATGAAAACGAAAAGAAAAAGGGAAAATGTGTTTATTTTCTATAAATTAATTTAAAAAAAATTAAATAAATCATTCAATTAAACCAAAATAATCTTTAAGATTATTTAAAGAGAACAACTAATAATTTGTTTTTTTTTATTATTATCTTACTATACTTGGTGCAATATGCTATTGGTTTTTATCTTTAGGTTAAGCACAGTTTATCTGACTTAGTGCTTAAAAACAGAGCAAGAGCAATGTATGAGAAAAAAATTATACAATAAGTAAGACAAAGAAAAGAAACTGGAATTATGTAATCTCATCATTCAATTAATTTGGATACAACTGTCAAGTATATAAAATAATAGCTGTGATAAACAAACCGTTTCAAAGAAGGTAGAGAAAATTTACTACTTTTACCAAGCTATATATATATAGTACAAAATATAAAGTTACAATATATAAACACACACACACATATATATATCATATTTTCACCATAATTCAACAATGATGATAATAGTAGTTCTAGCATCAGATTTTATCATGTACAAAAATTATATAATTAAAATTAATACCATCCTAACATAAAAAATATTTACCAATCGTCAGAATATAATAACAGTAATATTATTCTATACTTGTAACTGTAAATAAAATAAAAACTCATATAACAATACAATATTTTCCAAAAAACAACTAAATATTACTAAAATACGTCACAACCATGGTGGTTTTACCTATTCAATAATAGACTCCAAATGAAATTTAACTAAACATACCCTATATATATATATATATATATATATTTCTGTTAACATAAGAGTATATATATATATATATATATATATATACTCTTATGTTAACAGAAATAACACCATTTACTATTTACTTCAAACCCCAACTTCCTGTCACATCAAAAGATGTTTTTATGAGATTAATGATTACAGATTCAAAATATTTTATCATTACAGTTTCTTTTAATCTTTTTTCAATCTACTTTTATAAAAAATAACCTCTGTATTATCAAATAATATTTTGTGACCTGTATTCAGTTCATGAAGATACAAAACTGAGTTATTATATTTATTTTTTACTCTATGCTTATGAACTTTACTTCTTTCATTAAGACTTAAATTACTATTACCTGTATAACTTTTATAATTTTTTATGACAACTGCAAATAATCTTATAAACTACATCAGGAATAGAAATCCAATCCATTAACTATTTTAAACCATTTAGAAATAAATTTAAATTAAGATCTTTCTTCCAAGCCACTTTCATACTATCCAATAAAAAACTATTTTTATAAATCATGGCAAGAAAATAAACTCTTTATTCTCACTAACCCTTAAACTATTAATATTAACAAATTTATAAATGTTATTAAATATAATATTTCTAATGAATTCATTATTATATTCTAACTGAATATAATAAAAAACAAATTGACTCCTCTGAATGTAAATATTATTTTCAAAATTATTAAGCCTTTTATTCTTATAAAAAAATTCAATAAAATCTCTTAAGTAAAAGGTTGATAACTATCTAGATTTATCATATTTCCTATTTTTTGCTTAATGAAATGACTACAAAATAAAACATCAACTTTATCAATACTAAAATCTAAAAATTTTAACTTAATGAATTCAAATGTATGCTCACTAGTAAATATAATATTAGAATCCAAACCATTAAATTCATCCAAAAAAAGTCTTCATTATATCTTTTTGTATAACAAAAAAAAAATTAATCAACATACTTAAATAATTTTAATGAAACAGAAAAATTATTAATAACACTATTCTCTAAAAACCAATATAAACAGAACACATTAAAGTTGAAATAACATAATGAATAACCCAACCTTCTTTAATTTTATAAAACACATCAGTACACACAGAATACAAAGAATTTTCTAATAATAATAGCAAATCATGAATAACTTTAATCTTATATGCATGAAATGATCCTAAATTCTTCAAAATATTAAGAACCATATTAATGCCTTTTATCCTATTAAGGTTTATATAAGTAGAGTTACACATAGGTATCTTAACTCAGCTTTATATATTCATGACTTGAATACAGATCATAGAATATTGTTTGACAATGCTTTGGTTATTTTTTATGGAAAGAATGAGTTAAAAAGAAGAATAAAGAAGACTTTGATGATAAATCTTCTTGATGCTGAAGCTATCAATCTTATGAAGACTTCTTTTGATATTAAGGGAAGGTGGAGTTTGAAATTAATTATTGGAAGGTTTGTTTGTTTGCATATATATGTTATTTCTTTTAGTTTGATTTTTACTTGAGAAGGTCTATTTGTAGTAGACAAAACCATGGTTGTGAAAGGATTTTGGTAAAATTTTGGATTTAATCTAGTATTGTATTGTTTTATGGTTTTGCATTTATTTATATATATATATATATATATATATATAAATATATATAGACAATATAATTGTTATATATATATATATATATATATATATATAACAATTATATTGTCTATACTAAACTTAATGTAATTTAGAAAGGATTTGAACTCAGAATTTAAGCTCCCTACAGTTATTCACTGCATCCTATACAACTAAGTCACTTGACAATATATATATAATAAAATAACTGATCTCCAATATATGTATACTGGCTGAACCAGCATGCATTGTTTGGTTAAGTGTAACAGCTGTCTCACATATATTTGTAATCAGTTCTGAGTTTGCATTAAGATAACAAATAATAAAACTTTAATGAACAAGCTTCAATCTTTTCTACCTTCCAACTTTTCAATCATCCATATCATTGAATAATCTGATGATGGAATGCTAAAAACTCTTGCCAATTCTAATATTACAGTCATATCCATGTTGATGTTAAATCACTCTGACTCATTATATATAGGACTTTAATATATACATTTTAAATACAGAAATGTAATAGACAGAATACAGGTTGAATATGTAATATTTAATATAATTATATTGTTTGCACTGAACTTATTTGAAATCTAAAAGGAACATATTAGTGTCCTATAGATAAGGTGCTAGTGTGACTAAAATTCAACATGGGCATGATCATTATATTGGCACCAGTAAGAATTCTGAGCATTCCATCATCAGATTTTCAAGGATATGGATGGCTGAAGAGTTAAAGGATGGAGAAGATTTAAGCCTTTCTATGATGGAGTGATTTTCTTTCTTAATGTAAAACTGAGCATTGATCATATTTGTGGGAGAAAATGATCTGGACTAACTCATGAGTGCTAGTTTAGCATAAAATACATATATTGGCAATCATTTATTTTATATATATGTAGTCATGTATATCAGTTGTGCAGGATAGAGTGGATAGCTATAGGGAGCATAAAAGTGTGAGTGAGTTTAATCCCTTATATATTACATTCAGTTCAGTAAAGATAATATATTTTTATTAAATATTACATGTTCAGCCTGCATTTATCCCATCCATCTTTTGTATATATAAAATGGACATATTAAAGTCCTACCCATGAGTAGTCAGAGTGATTTAAAGTCAACATAATTATGACTATAATATTTGTATCAATAAGGGCTGTTCCATCATCAATGTTTCAATGATATGGATGGATGAAGAGATGGAGGGTGTAGATGATTGAAGACTTCTCATTAAAGTTTGAAGATTTGCTATCTAAATTCGAAACTGATTATATATGCATGTGGGAGATGATGATCTGGATTACCTGATGATTGCTGGTTCAGCATGAAATATGTATATTGGAGATCATTTATCTTTTTCACATGTATGGGCCATGTGTATCAGTTGTATAGAATGAAATGAATAGCTATAAGGAGCTTGAAAGTCTAATATATATCAACAATAACCCATGTTTTTAAAGTAAGAACTAAACCATAAAAGCATAGGGTGAAAAGTTTCTTTATCAAAAAAGAAGGCAAATAATACACATGCATGCAAAATAAAGTATGTCATAGAACTTCAAAATCCATAAATTAATGACCACAGTTTTTTTTTTTCATTTTCAATGAACCCCTGAACAACAAACTATTATTTTATTATAAAAACTCGTTTCATTTTAGAACATCATTTGTTGTGTGTTTTAAAATGAGTGGATATATTTAATTTATATCCTTTCATTCAATGAAATGTTAAAATGCATAGCACCCTTATTAATCAGTCATTTATTGATAAAGGCATCACTTTTTTCACATGAAGAAATAACATTATAATCTATAAGATGCACTATTTTTCTTATTAATAGTATATTATGATTCTTTAAAAAAATATTTTCCAACTCTCATTTCATTTTTATTGGTTTGATATTTATGGAATTCAATAAAAATATAGTTTGTAGTAATAGATATATAAATGATTTCAAGTTAAATTTATTATATTTACATCAACTGAATTATTTTAAACCATAACTGTAGGCAGGTTCATTCAATTCATTTCCTTTATCTATGACAAAATTTAAATTTTAGACATAAATATATGAAATAAATATATTTGAGATATTAAAAGTCACTTTCATGATTTTCTCTGTTGGCAGCTTTCTGATTAATAGTATGATGGCCAGCTTAAAATATTTAATATAATGTAATTAAGATCAAACATTTCATCTAATAACATATCACCAGTATTGTTCATATACTTAAAACATGCACATGTGTAACTTATCTGGTATATATAGTAATTTAAAAACATGCACGTGTGTAGACTAACTTATAATAGAACTATAAATGATGCCCTGAACGTGAAAGAATAAATTGGCTTATAAAGAATATATTAAAATTAAAAAAAATTAAAGCAAAATTAGCAAGGATTGAACATATCATTCTGCACCCATCAGAATAATAATATTAATAGCAATTATTTTCATAGTAAGAAAATAATCAACCATAGGGAAACAATCAAACACAAAACTAAAACACCCCTTTTAAATATATTATATTGAAAATATGAGTCAAATCAAAATCGAAACACTGGTCTTACTTTCTTCTTATAGAATAATATACAAAGCTGCATAGTGCTAATTTAGTGAAATAATTAATATATTAAAATCGGCTAAAATTTTAATATTTTGCTATGATACTTAAAAGTAATAGTATAAAAACATTGCAATAGTTGTAGTATAGTAGTAATAAAATTGAAATATATTTTTTTTTATTTCAAACATAATAAATTTGTTTTAGAAAAATTGCATTCCTTTTTTAAGAAATTTACATGACTTGGTTTTTACACTAATAATCTTAAACAAATCATGCAAATACAATTTATTACTTTGCAATATGAAATTTTATTATGATATAAAGCAAAAATTATATCCATATTATACTGTAAAATAAAATATTTTTAGGTGATCTTAAACCAAAAACAATTTCAAACTATACTAAGTTTTATGCCACATTATACTGTAAAAAGTCCTTCAAAAGCCAATATCTATATTCATTAAATAGTTTATTTTCGTAACAGCCTAACCCATAAAAATAATAAATATTGCATTAATAAAAACAAACCCATTTATAAATTCCTCACGAATCAGCAAAGATTTATACAACCCATTTTTTTAAATATCAGCAAAAGGAAATAAAGATTCAACACAAATGCTAAAAATGTATGTTGAAAGTGTTAAGAGATGGACAATTGCAGATATAGATGAAATACAAAAAATAGTTTATCTAAACATAACAATCAAAAAAAAAACTTTTTTGATCACAATAGGTGTGTAATGTATATTTAAGCATAAGAAATTATAATAACCACTATATTTTGTTTTAAGCCATTATAATAGAATATTATTGTTTATTGAACTATAAGTATATAGTATTTTTCAACCCATACAACAATTATATTTTTATGTTCAATTAAATATTTTATGGATTGTTATTATAATAAAGAATAGAAATAAGATGATTATTAATAATTTGTATTTGGCATTCATTAGATTAAAGATTAACCATTTAATGAATAATATTTCTATAGTATATTATTTACTACACCACACTCACACAAAGTAGGGAGTGGTTGCTATTCACTCTTATCACTTTCTGAAGAGATTTAATCATAAATATATGAGCAAAGTTATGTGAAAAACATGCATTGATACCAAATTCTGAACCAGGATTAATCAGTTGGCCCATATTGCAATCTCATATAAATTATTATCATTCTTCAGTACATATAAAGAGCTAATTATTACAGTTTAATGCTCTTACAACATTAAGATTAATCACTTAATGAAAGTATATTAATAATTTTAAGGCATCCATTAAATATGAGATTATCCACATAATAACTAATATTTTATAGTATAATTTTTTACTAACCACATTCATGCAAGGCAAAGACTGTTTTCTATTCACTTTTACCACCTTGTGAAGGAGTGTAATCATAAACATATGACCAAGTACATGTGATATATATATATATATATATATATATATATATATATATATATATATATATATATATATATATATATATATATATTGTAGCAGTCGATCTTAACCCAAGATTGAGCTCCACTGTTCTACCACTTAACCCACTGTCTTTTTCATCACATTTATATAACCTATACGTATATTTCTGAGAAGCATCTATAAAAGTTTATAAATATAAAACTCAAATAAAAATTTTCTTTAATTTTAAACACTGACTTTTATGGATGCGACTCAGATATATACATATATTAACAGAGCTTATATATATATATATATATATAAGCACAAGCAAATCCTATATATATATATATATATATAAAAGCACAAGCAAATCCTTTAAATAATTTCGTATTTTTTTTTTCTTAACTATGTGTTATTTATTTTATAAATATTTTCTTCTTATAAGTATACAAATATTCAAGGTGGAAGACGACTGTCCAAGAATAATTAAAGAGGTGGAAACATTACTTTGTCTCATGAGTAAAACTGAATTTTTAAACTAAAGTAAAATTTAAAACAAAGCTAATTGATTTTAATTAGAGATTAACATTTTTTATCAAATCTATTTCCAATCTTGAAATTGATTTGAAATTATTTTTGGACAGTTATCTTGCAATTGCATCTCCTCTATTTCTGTAAATTGAAGATCAAAAATTTAATTAAAAAAAACATTCTTTAAACACCTCAATGTTTTGTATAAATAGGTCAAAAAAATCCAATGTGTCAGAGAGTTAGGTCAATAGTCTTTAACCGACTTCAAATCTATGTAATTTTTGAGGGGCTTCAGCTGCCTTCCTGTCCATCTTTGGCTCCAATCTTTGCCATGCATGATGTAGCTTCTACCATTCAAGTGTTTCCATGCCATCCAAGAACTACCAAGGCCAAGAGACATGTCAAAGAATCTGTCTGCCATACAAAATTCGTCTGTATTCCCTAGAATGCTGAGGTAACCAGCCCAAAGTCATTATAATTGTATTCCCTAACTTATAACTTGTAAACTCTCTTTAAATTAATGTTTTCTATATATTTAAACATTTTTTCAACTCACTAATCAGCGAGCATATTAAACTAATTCTCTTTTTTATATCAATTCTCTATAACATAAATTAATGCTACTATAAAACACTTCATTCAACTCATGCTTCTTACGTTCTTTTATAATTTAGTGTGGTTATAATTTATTTTAAATGATATTTTTATCTCTTTCACTGAAACTTTTGTTTATAAATGCTAATCGAACTCAGTCCTATGAATTTAGAAGGGGGGGATTAATGAGTTCTTATTTATTTATTTCTAACTAGTTCGTAAGACTGAGTTTTTTTTTGTAAAATGAATATATGTTTTTTAATATATTTTACCATAAAAATTATACAAAATGTATAAATATTTTTCAATCTAAAGTGTATTTTGGTGTCCATTAGTTTTGTTAATTTTTTTATTCATCACCATTGCCAAAAGAGCTGGTGAACAAATTCTATTTTGTTGTTTGCACTTTTAAGTGCATGAATTTTAGTTTATATATATATATATATATATATATATATATATATATATATATATATATAAACATATATAAACAAAATAGTAATAATTCAAGAAGGGGGAGAAATGCACGCTTCATTAATTGTAGATATTACTTTAATAAATGACTTTATCTTACATGGGTCATTATTTTAACATATCATTACGTATTTGTTAAACCATTTAAGGCTTTATGTTAATATTTAGACTGAATGATTTTGTATTCTTAATTTTAAAAGCGTTGTTAGCATAGGCCATTTTTCATATTACTAAGCTTTAGCTAGAGATGTGTGTTGGAATGCCTGAGTCGTCTCCTCTTCATTTCAGGTCGTAAACAGGGCAATGAATGTCCCTAGATTATATTTATATATATATATACTCATGCAATGAGAGTAATGCATGGGATAATTCCAGCAAAGTTCGGCCCATTGTATCTCCATCCGAGGACCCTTTGTCAACTGATTCCACAAAATGTAGAATGGCAAGTCGGATAGACTGTTTTCTTTCATAATATGATAAAGCACCTCAAGGAAATATTGGATCTGCAAATATTCGGCTATTATGCTAGCACTGCAGTTTCCTTTAATTTGTTTTTCTTTTAGCCTGTTTGACAAAATAAATTGTAATGATATGTAATAATGAAACGCTTTCTCTTTGTAATATTTTTAGTTGAAGTTTAAATCCAACCTCTCATGAAGCTGCCTTATTTTTTATTGAATAAGCCATTCCCCATATTGACAAAGTTTCGCTATATTCTATTCTTAAATGTCGAAAATGTAAAATAAATATATGTTTTTAAGTATATTTTGATCATAAACTACCCTTATTTTAGTGTTGTAAATAAAGTCCATAAATGAAAATATGTATCCAATGCTAAGGACATTATATTCAAGTTCTATAATCAGTGAAACTCTTATTATTATATTTTTACATGTATTTCTAAATGTATAAATGTCTACCAATCACCCAGATAAATTTATTTTTGTACATTGAATAAAATCCTATTTGAAATATATGTCAGTATTGTAACCATCACACTAAATTGATATCTATTAAAATAAAATAATTGTAAAAAGATTGCCAAATATTTGTAACCAAAATTAAAGTTTTAAATGCATGAAGTTGAATATACATATAATATCATCTTAAATTTTTGTCAAAATAAATATTTATATTTTAAACTTTAATCCAGTTTTTCAAATCTCCTTAATAATAAGTATATTTATGTATAGTTTTAACTTAATATTGTGGGTTCACTCAATCTCTCATCATCATCACCAGTTGAGTTTCATGTAAAATGTTGTAGCACAAGCTGGGATATAATTAATTTATGTAGTATCACCATAGAGTTTTGTCCATAGTGCTATAGATTTGAGGAATGGGCAAGCAGGTTAGAATTCATGATTGCTCCTGATCTGGGTATCTCAGGCATGATTGGATTTGGGGTACTTTTGCTTAGATTCTAAATCTTCTTGAATGGACATACATTTTCGACCGATGCAGATTTTCTTGCCGGATATGGTGCCCAATGTGGGGCTATTTAAAATTCCCACACCCTGAAATACCCTGTAAAGCATTTAATATGTGCATATATTTTTTTCTTCTGTTTTAAAACAATAATGAATAATATATATGTAAGATATTTTTCAAGTTGTATACCCAATTGTTGTAAAGTTTTCTCTTGAGTGTATGCATCCAATACTATAATTGTAATCAGTGTCATATGTATATAAAAATGTAGTATACATATATGTAGATGCATATATGTTTTCTGTATATTTAATCTCTTTTCAAATCGGTGAGCATATTAAACTAATTCTCTTCTTTATATCGATTCTCTATAACATAAATTAATGCTACTATAAAGCATTTCATTCAACTCACGCTTTCTACTTTCTTTTGTAATTTAGTGTGGTTATAATTTATTTTAAATGATGTTTTTATCTCTTTCACTAAACTTTTGTTTATAAATGCTAATCAAACCCAATCCTACGAATTCAGAAAGGGGAAGGGGATTAATGAGTTTTTATTTATTTCTAACTAGTTCGTAAGACTGAGTTTTTCTTGTAAAATGAATATATGTTTTTTTAATATATTTTTCTGTAAAAAATTATACAAAATGTATAAATATTTTTCAATCTGGAGTAGATTTTGGTGTCCATTAGTTTTGTTAATGTTTTTATTCATCATCATTGCCAAAAGGGCCGGTGAACGAATTCTATTTTGTTGTTCGCACGTTTAAGTACATGAATTTTAGTTTATATATATATATATATAAACAAAATAGTAGTGATTCAAGAAGGGGGAGAAATGCACACTTCATTAATTGTAGTTTTAACTTTAATAAAAAACTTTATCTTACACGGGTCATTATTTTAACATATCATTACATATTTGTTAAACCATTTAAGGCTTTATGTTAATATTTAAACAGAATGATTTTGTATTCTTATTTTTAAAAGCATTGTTAGCATAGGCCATTTTTCATATTACAAAGCTTTATCTAGAGACATGCATTGGAATCCCTGAGTCATCTCCTCTTTGTTTCAGGTTGTAAACAGGGAATGAATGTCCCTAGACCACATATATACTCACGCAATGAGAGCAACATATGGGATAAATCTGGTAAAGTTCGGTCCATTGTATCTTTATCCAAGGACCTTTAGTCAGCTGATTCCACAAAATGTGGGGTGGCATGTTGGCTAGACTGTTTTCTTTTATAATATGATAAAGCATTTCAAGGAAATAATGGATCTGCAAATATTCGGCTATTATGCTGGCACCACAGTTTCCTATAATTTGTTTTTCTTTTAGCCTATTTGACAAAATAAACTGTAGTGATATGTAATAATGAAACATTTTCTCTTTGTAATATTTTTAGTTGGAGTTTAAATCCAACTTCTCATGAAGCTGATTTCTCTTTTATTGAATAAGCCATTCCCCATATTGACAAAGTTTCGCTATATTCTACTCTTAAATGTCGAAAATGTATAAAAAAAAATAAATAATTTTTTTAAGTATATTTTGATCATAAAGTATCCTCATTTTAGTGTTGTAAATAAATTCCATAAATGAAAATATGTATCCAATGCCAAGGGCATTATATTCAAGTTCTATAATCAGCGAAACTTATATTATTATATTTTTACATGTATTTCTAAATGTATAAATGTCTATCAATCACACAGATAAATTTATTTTTGTACATTGAATAAAATCCTATTTGAAATATATGTCAGTATTGTAACCTCCACACTAAATTGATATCTATTAAAATAAAATAATTGTAAAAAGTTCGTCAAATATTTGTAACAAAAATTAAAGTTTTAAATGCATGAAGTTGAATATACATATAAAATCATCTTAATTTTTTGTCAAAAAAAATATTTATGTTTTAAACTTTAATCCAGTTGTTCGATTCTCCTTAATAATATGTATATTTATGTATAGTTTTAACTTAATATCTTGGGTTCACTCAATCTTTCATCATCATCACCAGTTGAGTCTCATGTAAAATGTTGTAGCACAAGCTGTGATATAATTAATTTATGTAGTATCACCATAGAGTTTTGTCCATAGTGCTATAGATTTGGGGAATGGGCAAACAAGTTAGAATTCATGATTGCTCCTGACCTGGGTATCTCAGGCATGATTGGTTTGGGGTACTTTTGCTTAGATTCTAAATCTAAATCTTGCTGAATGGACATACATTTTCGACTGGTACAATATATATAATCACCAAGATATACATTTTGTACTGAACCAGAACTCAGCACATGATCCACATCCCAATCTCTCACATATATCTTTAACAGTGTTCAATATATATATATATATATATATATATATATATATATATACAATATATATATATATATATATATATATTGTAACAGGCACAGATGATGTTACATTGTTTTTTTATTATTAAACATGAAAAAAAATAAAAAATCGCAAATAAAAACTTTTTTTTAAGAATAAAAAAATTGAAAATAAAAAAAATCATCTTAAACTTGTATATATATAAAATCACACAGATAAAAAAAAAATTATTAAAATAAAACTTTATTAAAAATAAAAAAACTAAATTGTCAGTAAAGAGTTAAAGATAAAAATATATCTAAGTTTGTACAAAACAAATTAATTAATGTTATTGAAAAAATGGAAATGATTAATTTAAATAGTCAAATTTAAACTAGCCTTGGGCATTTAAATGTATAAGCATCAGTCAGATAGGAAAACAATAGAAACTAATAGCCAATGAATGAAAAATAATGGAATCGGACCTCAGTGAAAGGACCATAACATTGTCGTGATGTAATGTCCACTGGATCTGAAAAGCTACTATATAAAGTGTGTGAAAAAAATTGAAGAGGACAGATATGTTTTAGTGTGGAGTGAAGGAGAAGAGATTGAAAAGACACACTCTTCAATCCTGTCAATCTTATTAAGAAATGAAAGAGAAATGACATCATTTTTCTAGATTGAGGACCATAGGACATTGAAGGAATTAACACTGGCTCCAAATGGCAAGCAACTGCAAGAAATTAGAAACTACGGACTTGTTAAAACCGTAAGAACTTTATAAAATCTAATGAACAATATTAATTTGAAAACACTAAGAACTTTAAAATGTAAACTTTCCCAGTATTTAATTTATAGAAATAGAATCCTATCTGCCCAAACTAAATTCATTATTAATTCTTTTTATTTGATGTATTTCTTTTTAAAATCATTTCCATTTATTTTTTTTTGTTCTTTAAGTTTATTTATGATTTTTCTTGTGCGATAAATTAAATTATATAAATGTTAAACTTAAATTGGGCATGAACGGCTATATAGATTTGTAAAGTCATATTAGGGAAGGGTAATCTTAGGTTATTTGTTTCGTAGTTGAATTAGGTCAATGGATTGGATATATTGGTGCAATTAGTAGATGTAGTATGAGGTTCGCTACAGGCAGAATCGCTTTATATGCCACACACACTTGTTTTGCCTATGAGAGGAATTATAAGATGGAGACCGCAGTTCCTTCCTATGAAGGTTTTTTTTTATTGCTCTTATCATCAAATAGATGTAGTATTTCTATCTGGCAAAAAGAAATTTCTTCTCTTAACCTAATTGTGCTGTCATATTTCATATTACATTGAACACATCGATATATCAGATGGATTGATGCTGGTTTAGCTGCAAACTTTTGGCCTAAGATTAAATAAGGATAGAATATTTTCTTTCAAATGCAAATCTCTGTAGTCTATTCATACTCGACACTCTAAATAAAAATGCATTAAATTTAAGTTGGGTAAGGACATTGCATGGATTTGTTATCGGTTAATTATGTTTTTGGTTTTCATATTGGATCAAAATATATAGACATTCGGTAAATAATGACACCTTACCATGAGTATCTAAAATGTATTTTTTCAGATGTCTTTTAAGTTATTGGTGTCTCTGTGGTATCTTATGATTCATATCATTGGGTTTCTTGTATTCCCTGTGCAATTGACGGTATCATTGACTTTGTATTTTGATCATTTATGTTTATTTTGAAATGTTTTTTAACCATGTAATCTATGTAATGGATCTATACTCAACATTTTAAAACAAACTTTTATAAACCCATCTGTGCGAACTTATAATAGTATAAAAATTAAAATGTAAATTAAAATCTAAAAGAAAAGTTAAAAATAATATTAAATGTTAAAGTAAACATGCTAAAATAATAATGTTAAATTTTATATATATGTGCATAAATAAATGTGTGTAAATCTGACCAAACTAAATTCATTATTAATTTTTTTATTTGATGTATTTTTTTTTAAATTATTTCTATTTATTTTTTTTGTTGTTCTTTAAGTTTATTTATGATTTTTGTTGTGCGATAAATTAAATTATATAAATGTTAAACTTAAGTCGGGCGTGAACGGCTATATAGATATGTAAAGTCATATTAGGGAAAAGTAATCTTAGGTTATTTGTTTCGTAGTTGAATTAGGTCAATGAATTGGATATATTGGTGTAATTACTAGATGTAGTATGAGGTTCGCTATGGGCAGAATCACTTTATACACTGCACACACTCATTTTGCCTATGGGAGGAATTATAAGATGGAGACCGCAGTTTCTTCCTATGGAGTTTTTTTATTGCTCTTATCATCAGCTAGATGTAGTATTCCTATCTGACGAGAAGCAATTTCTTCTTTTAACCTAATTGTGCTGTCGTATTTCATATTACATTGAACACATCGATATATCAGATGGATTATGCCTGAGCTGTGAACTTTTGGCCTAAGGTTACATAAGGATAGAATATTTTCTTTCAAATGCAAATCTATGTAGTCTATTCATACTTGACACTCTAAATAAAAATGCATTAAATTTAAGTTGGATATGGACGTTGCATGGATTCGTTATCGGTTAATTATGTTTTTGGTTTTTCTATTTGATCAAAATATATAGACATTTGGTAAATAATGATACCTTACGGTGAGTATCTAAAATGTGTTTATGCGGATGTCTTTTAAGTTATTGGTGTCTCTGCAGTATCTTATGATGAATACCATTGGGTTTTTTGTATTCCCTGTGCAATTGATAGTATCAATGACTTTGTATTTTGATCGTTTATGTTTATTATGAAATGTTTTTTAACCGTGTAATCTATGTAACCGATCTATACTCAACATTTTAAAACAAACTTTTATAAACCCATCTGTGCAAACTTATAATAGTATAAAAATTAAAATGTAAATTAAAATCTAAAATAAAAGTTAAAAATAATGTTAAACATTAAAGTGAATCCTCTAAAATAATAATGTTAAATTTTATATATATGTGCGTAAATAAATGTGTGTATAATTACTGGTAGTGGCTAATTTTATTCTTTTTTTATATATCTTAAAAAAGAATTTATCATAAAATATAAATCTCTGCTATTCCACTGAGCTGGTGACAATGGGCTAATGATCGGATATCAAAATATATAAAATTAAAAAAAATTTCTTTGACTTACGTATCTGCCTACTTTATAAATTTTTCTAGGTTCAAATGCCTAGATGGCACTCTGTAGTGTAGATTATGTTAAGTAGCTATCTCTGGATTGTTAAAATATATATATATTGTAACAATATTGAAATTGGCACATGATGATTTTGCCAAAAAAATTATTAAATAATAAATAAGTTATAAAAATCTAAAAGGTTTCTTTAAGTGAACAAAATCAGCTTGCTGTCAAAAGTAAAATTAAAAGTTTAACAGTTTATTACAGTATGTTTTCGAAAAATATATGAATCAAATAGTTTTCCATCATTAGTTTTTGAAAGAAAAGACTACAATTAATTAATCAGAAGGGGAGAGGGGTGTTTTGTTAGAAAAGTCAAACTAAAAGTTTTATAAAAGGAAGTAAGGCTTTCTTTAATTAGTATTCGAAAAAAAAATAGTTTAAAGTTTAAAAAAATATAAATCTCTTTTCATTCGAGCTTATTATAATAAATTATATATATGTGTGCAAGTGTAAATAAATGTATGCATGTGTGAATAATATTAATATATATAAATGAAAGATGAAAAGAAATTATATTTGGAAAACACAGCGATGACTATTAAGTTAAATAAAGATTTAAAAAACCACACCAGTAGTGGGCTACTAATTAAAGAGATAAAACAACACATTTATAAAGACTACTACTATTTAAACAATCTTCAAAAACACATTGTCAAAGGATTAGTTACTAAATGAATATCAACAACACACATTGCCGGAGGATATTAAAACAAAAACACTTTGCATATATAAATAGCCAGATTTTTATCAGACACTCAGTTTCAGCCTAGATTCCAGTGACAGTCTTGTTTCAGTTCAGATAACAGTGCATTTATATTATGTATTTAGAAACAGAAATGCGGTGTTGAGCAGCTTTTGGGAATATACGCTCTTACTTTAGCCCTTTAGTCTAACAAGATCATCAAAAGCTGCTCGTAAAATAATGTCTACATAATAGCTCAGAAAGCCTCCGCAAATGTTCAACTGTCTCCAAGAATAAAACCAACGGATTAGCATCAAATCTCAAGAAACATCAAATTTAACTGGTTAGATATATTTCATCAGAAGCAGCCAACAACAAGCAATATGCATATTCCAAAATCCTAGATAAAACATTTTATTGTTCTCATTTATATATAGTAGCCACCACTGTAATTCATAAATCCTACAGAGACAAGTAATTTGAACTCTATATCATACATAAAATGAACTATTGATATGTGTGTTTAAGTTTCAAATGCTATGTAATACTTTATTATTATATATGTGAGTGTATAAGTTAATATGTGTGTGATCATTATATCTGTGTTATTAGTTAAATTAGATAAATACCAGTGTTCTATTATTAAAATCTACAAGAAAATTTAAACTAGTTTAGAAATGTTAATTTAAAAATATGCATATGTTTTATTAGAATTATCAAATGTTTAAAATTATAAATGTTAGTTAATAAATTGTCTTTAAAATTAAACTTTATTTGTTGGTCAATTCTTTTTATCAATTCTTTTACAAATCATTTTATCAATTCTTTCACCACTAATTATGTATAATCTGTTAGTGATTACCAACAGCTGAGCTAGTCATGGATGCATGGGTGTTGAGTTAGTGGCCATTGTTCAAAGTGCATTATTTATTCATTCTTGAATAGATATCTGATGCTTGTGTTTATACACAAACAGAAAAAGTCCTTTGAACATGGTGTTGAACTCAACAGTTGAGAAGAAGTTATGTCCTGGAAATGTAATGCTAGTTATATATTTCATAGCTATCGTTTGGGCATACATAGTCTCCAAGTATGTTCTTCTTTGCCTAAGAGTCTGGTGTTTTGATCGACGCATATTCAAACCCAGTACAAATGGCTATACCCAACTTGGGGCTGGACCTAAGAAACAATAGTAATTAAATACTTTGTTTGAAATTTTTTTTATAGAAAAGTGAAATTACATACTTAAAGTTATTTAATTTTTAAAAAAGTATTGACCGAAAACTTTTTTTCTTTAAATGAAAAGAGATTTATGCTATTTACATTGGTTAAGATAAATCATTCCTTTTAAACAGACAGTTGATATTTGGGCGGAGCTAAAGCGTTAGGAATGGGTAGAGAAAAATGGACAAAAGGTGGGGAAGTCAGCATATGTTTCCCTTTTAGTAAAAAAAATAAATAATCAATAATAATATTCGATTTGTTAATGCAAAATATAATAAAAAAAAGTAATAGCATAACTATGAATAAAGAAATGGAGCCGGAAGAAAGCCCAATATATTTTTAAAATCCACAGTTAGTGGAAAAAAAGAAAGAAGAACTATCTGGAACATGAATGCTGATGAAAATGATGATGAATATGATGCAAGAGTTTAAAGAAGAATTGTGTCACAAATTTGAGCAAAGTCAGCAAGAATTCAAAACAAAAATACGAGAAATCAAACAAAGTCAGCAAGAACTCAAAGAAGAATTGTGTCAAAAATTTAAACAAAGCCAGTTAGAACTCAAAGCAGAATTGAAGGAAGAAATTAGTCAGGTTAAAGGGGAAATTAATAAATTTAAAATGGAAATTAGACAAATAAGATGTGAAATTACAGGAAAGGTAGAGATAAATCAAGAAATCATAGAAGTAGATTTTGTCAAGGAAAATCAGAAAGTTGAAGTCACAGAAGAGGGAGAAATTGAATTAGAATCAGATAGCATTGCAACAGATAAAGTAAAAACTTACGTAGATTAAAAGGTAAAAGATAGTGTAGAAAAGTTTTCACAAAAAATTAAAAAGGTTAATGTAAAAGTTTGTGTTCATTTTAAATGGAGATTTAAAACTAAGAGAAAGAATAGAAAAAAATATTCACAGTTAAGAAAAATATGGAGATCTGTGAAGCTTAAAGGTTTTCTAATGTACAAGGTTAAAAATATAATGAAAAGAGAAAGAGATAAAATAAATTTTAATCTAAAGAGACATGTGAGAATATGGATTATAATTTATGTTAGTGAGTTAGTAGAAAGAAAGAAGGAACCGCCTGACATAGTTTAAAAGTTAGTAAATGGGTGGAATAGTAAAGGAATAAAACAAAAAGAACTGGAAATGGACAATGAACACGAATATGATTATTCTAAAGTAAATAAATCTAATAAATTAAATCTGAAACTTCTATTTAAAACTTAAGACAATAAATTAAAAAATAAATGAATAATAATAAATTAAATGTTTGAAAGTGATAATAATAACAGAGGCTTTGTAAAATAAAAGATTTTTTCCCCATGCACATATTAATTAAGAAAAATGTTCGTAAATAAATAGGTCAAATTAATCGTTTAAAAGTAAAGTTTGTAGGATTAAATAAATAAATAAGATAATGGAAATAAGCAGAAAAAAATCAAGTTAAATAAATAAGTGTAATATATCTCTGTAGTAAATAATAATAAAGAATGACTTGTAATAAACTAATAGGTTTTTTTTTAATATACACACATTATTAAAAGAAAGTAAATAAATGGTTTAAAGTAATTAAGTTAGTCAAATAGATATTTGTATAATAATGAATCGCAATAAAGTAAAACAGTTTTTTTTTCTGAGTACATGCATGTTAAAATAAAATAGTTTTGAATATATGCAAGTTAATAAAAGTTGAATAAATAATGGATCGTAATATAATAAAAATAGTTTGCACATAGATAAAGAAGTTAAAATAATCGTTTAAAAATAGTATCGTGAAACTAATATTTAAATTGTTAGTAAGGGTTTAAAAATAATATTCGGGATTAGATTAATATAAATAAATATGGAAACTGATGTCTGCAATAGTTTAGAATAGTATTGTAAGGTAAATAAATATTTAAATAATGTTCGTAATGGTTATAAATAATAATGTAATATAAATAAATATGTTAAAGTAATGTTCATGTGTATTTAAAAATATATTGTTAGGATTAAAATAGATAAATATAAAGTCAATCTAAGTTATATTGGGAATGTATAAGGGTTCGAAATTAAGGGAATGAGGGTAGTATAGAAATGTTTTAGTTAAGGATAAGTTTAAAGCTGTCAACTGGAAAAATTTTAGTACCCATAATGGATTGTCTGGAATCATTTCTGTTTTAAAATTCACACTGGGGACAATCAGAGTAAGCCACAAGTCACTTTTCAGGGGAGAATCCCCATACCTCATACCCTGTTTTCCAAAGCGTAAGTCGAAAATGGACAGTTAAAAATTCCTGCCATTCACAGTGACCTCTTCTTAGTCAAAGTCCGATCAAGAGAATCAGCAGCTGAAGCTTCATTTATAAAAGATCCCTGTGCCACAAAATTAGTTTGTCCTCATGGTCACTATCCAGGACTCAGAACATTGTAAACAATGTTGCCAGCATAAAAAGAAGTAAAGCATAATTGGAGATTGCCCTTAGTATGGAAAGTAAAAGATATCAAAAAAGCAAACTTAGAAAGAATAATAAAGTAAGATTTAATGTTGTCAAGATAAAATGGTCAAAAATAGATGCATTTTACTCTCAAAAGGAGGGTGGTGTAATGTACCAATATTGAAATTGGCACATGATGATTTTGCCTAAAAAATTATTAAATAATAAATAAGTTATAAAAATCTAAAACGTTTCTTTAAGTAAACAAAATCAGTTTGCTGTCAAAAGTAAAATTAAAAGTTCAAGAGTTTATTACAGTTTGTTTTCGAAAAAGATATGAATCAAATAGTTTACCATCATTAGTTTTTGAAATAAAAGGCTACAATTCATTAATCAGAAGGGGAGAGGGGTGTTTCGTTAGAAAAGTCAAACTAAAAGTTTTATAAAAGGAAGTAAGGTTTTCCTTAATTAGTATTCGTAAAAATAAATAATTTAAAGTTTAAAAAAAATATAAATCTCTTTTCATTCGAGCTTATTATAATAAATTATATATGTGCAGGCGAGTGTAAATAAATGTATGCATGTTAGAATAATATTAAAATATATAAATATATATATAAATGAAAGATAAAAAAAATTATATTTAGAAAACACAGTGAAGGCTATTAAGTTAACTAAAGATTTAAAAAACCACACCAGTGGTGGGCTACTAATTAAAGATATAAAATAACATGTTTATGAAGACTACTACTAATTAAACAATCTTCAAAAACACGTCAAAGGATTAGTTACTAAATGAATTTCAACAACACACATTGCTGGAGGATATTAAAACAAAAACACTTCGCATATATAAATAGCCAGATTTTTATCAGACACTCAGTTTCAGTTCAGATAACAGTGCACCTTATAATAAGTATCCAGGAACAGAAATGCGGTGTGGAGCAGCTTTTGGGAATATACGCTCTTACTTCAGCCCTTTAGTCCAACAAGATCATCAAAACCTGCCCATAAAATAATGCTCTGCATAACAGCTCAGAAATCCTCCACAATTGTTCAACTGTCTCCAAGAATAAAACCAATGGATTAGCATCAAATCTTCTCAAGAAATGTCAAATCTAACCGGTTAGATATACTCTGTCAGAAGCAGCCAACAACAAGCAATATCCATGTTCCAAAAATCCTAGGTAAAACATTTTATTGTTCTCATTTATATATAGTAGTCACTGATGTAATTCGTAAATCCTACAGAGACAAGTAATTTGAACTTTATATTATACATAAAGTGAACTATTAATATGTGTGTTTAAGTTTCAAATGCTATGTAATACTTTATTATTATATATGTGAGTGTATGAGTTAATATGTGCATGATCATTATATCAGTGTTATTAGTTAAATTAGATAAATACTAGTGTTCTATTATTAAAATCTACAAGAATATTTAAACTAGTTTAGAAATGTTAATTTAAAAATATGCGTGTGTTTTATTAGAATTATCAAATGTTTAAAATTAGTAAATGTTAGTTAATAAATTGTCTTTAAAATTAAACTTTATTTGTCAGTCAATTCTTTTTATCAATTCTTTTACAAATCTTTTTATCAATTTTTTCACCACTAATTATGTATAATCTGTTAGTGATTACCAACAGCTGAGCTAGTCGTGGATGCTTGGGCATTGAGTTAGTGGCCATTGTTCAAAGTGTGTTATTTATTCATTCTTGAATAGATAGCTGGCACCCATGTTTATACACAAACAAAAAAGTGCTTTGAATGTGGTGTTGAACTCAACAGTCGAGAAGAAGTTATGTCCTGGAAATGTAATGCTAGTTACATATTTTATAGCTATTGTTTGGGCATACATACTCTCCGAGTATGTTCTTCTCTGCCTAAAAGTCCGGTGTTTCGATCGACGCATATTCAAACCTGGTACAATATATATATATATAATGAATTACCTTATATGTGAGTGGTGTAGTAAAAATTGTCCTGCAGAAATATTATTGATTATAGGAAAATTATATGTATATAAACAGATATAACTTTTGCCTTTTGATTTTTTTAGAAAATGATAAATTGGCACTAATTGACAACCCTTTGAGGTTAAACATGTTTTTTTTTTTCATTAACATATATTAGCTCTTTTGTTAAGGCTTTTTTCTGAAGTAGAAGTAAGTCCTCTTTTATTTCAATATGGGTTTTTAAATAGATTTAAACTGAGAAAACTATTTTTTATATGTATGAAAATGCAAAGTAATAACTTTTTTCTTGACATTCATCAAATAATCTTTTATATTTCTTGAGGAATGAATATACAATTATAATTATTATTAAATGAACAAAATTACAAAAAAAAATTATATAGTTTTAATAAAATATTGATGGAATTTATTTACATATATATCTACTGTGTATATATTTTCTTGTTTATATTCAATCAAAAATAAAAAGTATAAAATTTTACTGTCCTGTACCTTTATTTTTTTTAGTAAAATGAATAGCAAAGTATCAGAATTTCACTGCAGGCAAATAAATTTTGAATGGTTTTCTCTATTTTCAATGACGTTTTTTTTTTTTTTCTTATGGAAAGATAAAATTATTCACTTTATGAACAGACTCTAGTCTTTCTTGTTGTTTTAGTTATTTTAAGTTCATATCAACTTCAAAATGATACAATCTCCCTATATACCTTTACTCATTTAAGATTCTCACTCATACACTTTAAACTTAAGCATTCTAATGAATACATGAATGCTTTGCAGTTATTTTCTTCTGCCACTAGTAAATTTACAATTTATCTTTTATTACTTAAAACAAAACCTTGATATGTTTTTTTTTTTTTTTTTTGTAATTTCATTTTTAGGAAACATTTTATTATATGGAATAATGAATCAAAATTTAGAAAGAATAAAAAAGTGTAAAATAAAATATATGTATTTTCAATATAATGCAAAGATATTTTACTTAAATATCATTGTGTGTGATGCTCTAATATGTGAAAATGGATACTATCATATGGGATGAAATTTATTACATATTTGCTTACATTTTTTATTGTTTATTTACATTTTTGAAATTAGCATACAATTGAAATAGTGTATATTGATACATCACATATTAAGGATTTACTATTTTAATGTTATGTCTACTTATAAGCTAATTCAAACTATTTTTACTTTTAAAAATTTTTAAAGAAAATTATCTTAAACTAATTCTTAATAGGTATATTTTTCAGTTTTATATATGATACCAGAATTAAATATACAATCACGATATTGAACAATTGCTTTTATTATTTAGTGTTATTTTTGTTTTCATTTATTTATTACTTTGTATAAATTTAAATTATGGTTACAAATTTTTCTACGAATAGTATAGGCTTAATGTAAATAAATTTGTAATACTGGTATTTACTAAAAGGAATTAAATTATTATTGCTATCGGTCACTATTGCTCTCATTATTTTAGTTGATATTGTAAATAATATTAAGAATATAAATGCAAATTTTTCATGGAAACAAACTATATAACTATGCATGTGAATGGGTATACCTTAATGGGTGGCAATGAAGGATTCACACTATAGTGACAAGTATATTAATTTGGCATGAATATTATTTAAGTTCCAAAACGTTATCACACTCTCAAATTAGCCCAAAATAATTTAGCTATTTACCATAGATGATATATTTTAATTGATAATTGTAGATCAAATTTGCTTAGATGAAAATTATGTAACACCATCAATCATTTGTTTACAATAAATTTAAAACAATGTGACTAAATAAGAGAATAGTATATATGATTAAATGTCTAACAATTTAATTAATTTTTGAACTGATTCTAATTATATATAGTGTTTACATATAAACTAAGCATTGGTTGCATATATGCATCGGAGATGATAATCTGGACCAAGTAATGATTGCTGATTTACCTTGAACTACTTATATTGGAGATCATTTATCTTTTTCACATTATATGCTAATGTATATTGGTTGTATGAGATAGTTTGTATAAACTGAAAAGATCTTGAAAGTCTAGGTTTAAATCCCCTATAATTACATCTAAACTCCAGGGATATAAAGTATACCTGTATTTAAATATTTACATATACTGTATATTAAAGCGATACGTTTGACTTTTTTTTAAAATCATTTAAAATAAATTTATATAAAATAATAATAAATAACTAATATTACCGATAGTAGACTAGAAATATATTGCAATAAAACAGTAATTTAATTTAATAAATATTATTAATCGGAAAAAAATGCAAATCCTTTTTATCCAGTAAATTAATATATACATATTATTAACATTTTCTTATAAATGAGAAAAAAATCAAGAGGTAAAAAATGCTAATAAGCAAATGCTTGTGTGCGTCAAGTTTTACTTGAGTTGCTTTAAGTACTTAAAAAAAAGAAAGAAATATTTAAACAAATATTTTACCTTATTGAATTTTTTAATAAAGCAATATAAATTAAAATAATACATCTTTAAATTATGTAACAAAAAGAAGGATAGAGATGATATTACTGTGACTATATATTAAGTGGCACATATAAAAGAAGCTAATGTCTAATAACCTATAATATAGTTTTACCCTTTTCACTACAATTAAAAATAATTATTGTAAGACAAATCATTTATTTTAAAAATTGTTGTTTTTTTATCTTTATGATTATTTTATCTATGATGCATTTGCAGTAAATTAATGAGTGGATAAAAATTATATGATTAGTTCTACAATTTAGATACTTTTGGAATGTTTTTTAGAGCTTTATGTCTTTGAACTGTCTAAATACATTACTATTTTCGAAAAAGAAAAATGGGATATAAAGTTTGTCCATATTCTTTAATAATGTCAACGCCTTGCCAAACAAAAATTATATAATTAAAAAATATATTAAAAATTATGCGCAAATAAATAACAAATATTTCAATGTATTTACATGATGAATATAATATTATCTTACATTTGTCATAACTGCATTTTCTCACTGTCATTATAAGAATTATCATATAAGTTGTTTTAGTGATTAAAAAAAAGGAATTTCAAAAACAAAGTCTGTAATAAAGTCAATGTATTGATATTGAAAACTATATTGATTGTAAATGTGAGTTCTGATGAAAGGTAATTAAAATACATGTTTATGATTTTTTTTTTTTTAAAGTGTTGTTGGTTTCTGAACAGTACATTAGGATTGCAATGTTTAATTTATTATTTTATATTATTTTTACGACCAAATTGTTATATATATATATATAACATTTAAAACATAATTTGTATTGAACACATATAAATATTATTTTAATCGTTTAAGAAAATTATTTAGATTTAATATAAAACATGAAATAAAGAGTTAAGAATTTTTGTAAATTTTTTTTACAGTTTTATGAGATATTTAAGTTTTATTCTAATATGCAGATTTCATAAAATAATAAACAAGTGTTTAGTGAAATCATTTTTATTACATTTTAATAGAAAGAGAATTTTAATATGATAAAGATTAAAAATAAATATTTGTTATAGGTAACATTTACAATTAAATTTAAATAGCATAAAATTTATGAAATGTGAAATCAACTTTAGGAATTTACATCATAGAAAAAGGTCATATATTGATGTAATTTTTACTTTCCAATTCATGTTTACATAAAAATGAGTTGACATAAAAGGTTATATCAGCATCTATGAATGTATATTAATATAACATTTTCCAACAAAATAATACAAGTAAGGGTTTATTATGGAAAAATATATAGATTGTATTTATTTTAATGTATTTTTCATTTTAATAATTATACTTAATAATTTAATATAGTTAAATAAAACAGTAACTTCAAATGAACATATTTTAATTCTTTGTTAGCTGCTATTGCATATTTTAAAAAGTCTTGAATTATTGCCCGAAAGTAACTTACATTTTATTGATAAGATCAAGATGTGACTATCTAATTATACTTATTATACCCTCTTACTGAAATGAGTAAAAGTGTAAAAAGGTAATTATTCACTTATGCTGTATTGGAATTCTAATAATTTTAATAATTTCACAAATAAATAACAGGCTATTAAATAAATAATATTAAAAATATACAAATTTATTTACAGAACATGTTACTCTATGTATATCATTATAACAATTCAAAAATCAGATTTTTAAAAATCATTAAGAAACTTCCAGTAAACATTGACTTTCAATGTATTGAGGCTTAATTCTTTCAAATTCTAACAGCTTGGAGATCAAATAAAAATGTTACAAACCCATAAATTCACATTGTAAAAATGAGTATCATTTGCATTTATTAACATGAACTATTTTCATTATCTGAAATTAATTGTTAAATCACTTTTCGAAAAATTCAAACTTCACTGAAACTTTTCAAATACATCGACCTGCTAGTAATAGCATGTTGATTATAATAAGCCAATATTTCTGATATTATTCATTTCTTCTCATCCAAGTGTTTTCTGGCCTAACCAGGGACAATATCTGGAATCTTTAGATTAATGAATACATTAAACTCTAGCCAACTAACCTATTCTGTCAGTTGGTTAAATTATCATTTCAAACTCAATATTCTAAAAAAAGGTTCTACTTTAAGAAGAGAAGATAATAATATTATTCAAAACATTGTTATATATTAATTAACTTGTGTGCTATTGTTGATATATTTGAAAGCTTGAATAAAGTTTGATTTTTTAAAAAAGGCATTCAATAATTTATTCTAGATAATGAAAATAGTCCAACATATAATTGCAAGTGAAATATTAATGTTACAAAGCTACAGACAAATATAACCAAGAAGAGTTATATGCATAGTTTTATAACAATACTTCAAGAATTTGACCTGTGTACAGTTTATAAAATTGTATGAGTTATTTACTTTGTGACTAAATTTATATATTGCCAGCATCATATGTTTTATATCAGTGATATATTTTTCTGGTTTTTATTAAAATTTTTAAATGTTATCTGGTTTATTATTTCAAACTGTAAACTGTGTTGATTACAAAAATCACCACCTATATAAAAGTTTCACAATTTCAAAATATTCAGACTTTATTCACTTATTATTTAGTAACCTATGGTCAAATAAAAGTGGTCATTTTTATCTAAACAATAAATTGATGCTAACACAAGAAAGTGAGAAATTGTAGGAAGTTTGTCAATAATTCTTTAAAAATCCGATCTTGGAATTGTTGCAGTAATATGTTCAGAGTCGAGTGGGTTGCTCATTATATTTATGATTCTTTTCAAAATTTAATGCTACTTGTTATATTGTTTTATTAACAATGTATGTATAATAATGATCATGCTTATTTATTGCCAAATATGAATAATGAAATTTTTAATATTTATATAGGGGTCTATTAACGATTGCCACAAACAGTTGTATATTTTTCTTACAAAATTAAACATGTAACAAATTAATTTAATGAATACCATAAATTTATTAAATTATATTTTGTCATAAATGTGTGCATGTATAAACAATCCTTTATAATAACTTTTTCAAATGTTAGACTTACTTATTGTCGATATTATGGAAAAAAACTAAATGGTAGGATGTATGTAATATATGCATATATTCTAACATATATTTATTTAGTAACTTTTATTAACTTTTATTAGTTTTTTTTAATTTCTCGTTAATTATTTGAAGCAAAAATTATATTAAAAAATTAAACTAATAAATATGAATAATTGGTATGAAATTTAGATCTAATGTCATTATAAAAATTTTCCCAATAAAGTACAATACTCTATAGCAGTATTGTTGTCAAAAGTATAGTAAATATTGGATTTAAAAATGGAATTAATTAGCAAAATAATTTAAATTGTATTAGGGGAAATAGACCACTTTTTCAAAATTAAAGTTGTTTCTTGTATTTTTATTTTATTTTATTAATTATTTTGTTCTTATTATAAGCAAGTTTTATGTAGTAATTATTAGTATTTACTATTTTAAAAAAATCATGTCTTATACTGTGATTTTTTTTGCATTCTACTTTTTTTTACACGTAGGAATAGAAAATAAAAACCATAGGCAAAAAAAAGGATATATAATATCTCTATCATTATTATTTTGTATTAGATATTATAGCATAACATAATTTCTTGAATATTTATTTGTCTGACGTAAAGATAGTATAATGGATTCAAAATTAATCATAATTAATATTATTAAATTTAAATTTAAACTAGGGTCAAATGAGATGCCATTGATGAAATTGGTCCTTTTTCTAAATTATTTTTTTGCTTCAAGCACACACATTGAATAAGAATTAACTCTGTTACCATATATATATATATATATATATAATATATTTAAAATATACATATTTAAAAATGTTATATATATATTTAAAATAACATTTTTAAAAATGTTATAGATCTAATTACTCATATTTAAAAGAAGACAACCTGTAAAGATAATTTCTTTCTCAGTTTTTATGAGCAGTAAATGATTTGTCTTCTAAATTGTTTTTAATCCAAGAATAAATATTAGAATAAACTAAAGTGCAGCAATAAACCAAATCGCTGCTTTTAACTTATCTATAAATAAATTATCCACTCTTCCATCTCTTATATTCATTACATTTGCCAATTTACAATAATATAAAAACAAAATACACGCATGAATACTAATAATATTAACTGCATGAACATAAGGACTTATGAAGACAGAGAAAATATTTAAAAGTTTCTTAAAATAATAAATATAAATTGTGTATTGTTGTTATTAATTCAAGAGACTTATAATCATTTTAAAATCGTTTAATTGCCGAAATTTATGAGGTTTGTATAATTCATGTTTTATGGTTACCCTCATAGCTATGTACAAGGACATTTAGAGACAAAGATAACATGTTCATTTATACATTTTTTATATAGAGATTATAATTTTCAATTCTTTTTCTGGATTATAATTTTGATTATTAATTATTTTTTTATCTAAATTACTTGCTGTTTTATAATAATATATTTTTAACTAAACTGGAAGTTAACACATTTTAGTGTATTTTATTTGGTTGCAATTATAATTTCCAAACAAATAAACAACCAGCAAAAATTATGTAAGCTTCGAATTTTTTTTTCCAAAATACTCTGTGACTTTCTTCTTCTTTTATCAATCTTATATAACCCATAATGGTTATTTATTTATTCTATAATTATCTTCTTAATTATTTTTAGTTAAAAAATAAATTATTAAATAAACTTTTCTTTTGTACAAAAAAGTAACACAAGAATGCAATAATATCATATAAATATGTATGTATAGTACAATCTTAATTTTTTAATCTCTTTTTAAATGTCTTTTTTCTACTATTACTAAACCAAAATGTAGGCTTTTTAGATTATTTTCTAAGATCTATTTTTAATTAGTTTTTTTTTTTTTTTACTCCAACTTATATTTTTTTAAACATAGTTTTAAGTATATCTCTTATTTTATCGTTTCTCAATCTTTTAGCTATAAAAATAAACTTGCCATATTTATTGTTTTATGTTATAAAATATTATTATTTTAGTTTAAATCCTTTAGATATTAATAATAAAACTAACTTAATAGAGTATTATTATTTTCAATTTAATTATAAAATAATATTTGTTGTTTAACATTCTTTAAACCGTGTCAAAAATACTATTTTTATTATACCTGTAGCAAAAACTCTACTGATTATTAATTATAATAAATGAAGGTAGGTAATTTGTTACCAAGATGCGTCAGCTAACCTGGTGTGTTTATTGCTTTTGAAATTTTAAATTTAAAAGCAAGAAATTCCAATCTTTTTCTCAATTATCTAATATTACTTAATTGAAATAACAGTTTAATTTTTTTCAATAATAGATGAATGATTGTGTATAAGAATTTATTTTATATTTATAATCATGATAAAAAAATAAATTTTAGTTTTTACTTCCAGTAAGCGATCAATTCATTAGCCGAAACAGCAATTGGTGATCAAAGACAAAATTTTAAGAATATCCTGATTTCAAACATAAGTTGACATTTGTTGATAATTTTTCGATACCTGCAATATCAAATCACTTTTAAGCAAATGAATGTTAAGTGAATTAAGAGAGTTGATTGATATTAAATGTGAAATTGTTGGATTTATTAATGTTACAAAAAATATGAAGAGATAATTGATACTAAAAATGAATATGTACTTTACTGTAACAGCACAAATATTGGAACATAAATGAAGTAATATTCCCTACAATAAAATTAGAAAAATAACATTAAGAAATAGTATATCATACAGAGTAACAAGATTTATTCATCTTAATAAAAAATCCCAAATAATTATACTTTAAATTTATGTCCTAACTAGATCTCATTATTATTAAAAAATAAAGGACACATTTAAATGTACAAAATGTTTTTGATCAAAAAAAATAATATTTTTTCTTTAACACAATTCTAAATGGAAATAAACATTGGGGACATCAAAATGAACGCCAACAGAATTGAACTATATTTTGACTAAAAAAAATTTCAAGATTTTAATGTTCTTAATATATTCAGCACAAGAAGTGACTGACAAATAATGAGGTGTAGGATTACATATTAAAACAAAATTAAAGAGATGAAATTTCAATTTAAAAAACATTTTTAATAGTTGTCTGCCTCTAATCTTTTAAAATGCTGATAGATGTTTAAAATCGGTCAAGTAATTGACCAATAAATTTTCAACAAAAATAAACATAAAATTTAATAAAAGTGTTCCATTAAATGTGCAAAAGAGTTTCATCAACAATTATAAAGTATAAAAAAATAACCACAACAGTTTCTATAACTTATAAATGAACAAATGCTTAAATAAAAAATGTAAGATTGGAAATTAAATATACAAATAAATTTTCATTGAAAAAATTTCTAGAAAATGATGAAATTATTATTAATATTTATTTAAAAAGCAGATTAAAAAATAGAACAATATTGGTAAAACTAAATTACACAAGTTTAAATAATAAAACAATATAATTTTTATTTGAGAAGAGTGGTAAAGAAATGTCAGTCTTCCATCAGCTTCAAAAAAAAATCTGTATTAAAATAATTATAGAAAATATTGAAGTCAAACAAACCAAGAGGCTAATATGAAATCAAAAGTGATTAAAGTCAGTTCCCATTATGCTGTGGAATAGAATATTATAAAAGATTTTGATACTAGAAGTATATTCACAATAATTAAAATTTTAAACAATGAGACTTAGATTTGGAATATTATAAGATTATGGAGAATTCTTTTTAAAGTTTAATAGGAGTGATTGATTTAAATTATAATACTGAAAAAGATTAACATTGACAAGTGTGTACAACAGGATCACTTTTTATGTTCAAAACATTTTACAATAATTTTACAAGAAGTATTTTGTGAACAAAAATAATGTGTTATTGGATTAAAAATACTTAGTCATTATTTACATTCTATACATTTTGCAGTTTATATAATTACTTTTAATATATTTTTTTTCTGTAGTACCTGCTTTTTACTCAAATATGTACTCAGACTTTCACATGACCCTCAACTATCCATGACATCTCATACTGCTGTTACACAGCTTTATAAAATATAGCAAGAAGTATCAAAATGAAAGTTAAAAAACTAAGACTAAACATGAATATTGAAACTGCTTTAAAGTAATGTTTTATAGATTTACTCATAAAAATAAAATAAAGATTGATGAATATTCATATGTTAATCAACTATATATATATGTCATAAAATTAATATGGCTAAAAACGTAATGCATTAAATGAATCATAAAATTGAATTTGAATGAAGTGATTTTAGTAAAAATAATATTAAAAAGAAATATGCTGATGAATCTGTAAAGAAAATGTTTAATGGATGCGTTTTGCCAGTTTTTACTTATGTATCTGAAACTTTGATAAAATAATAATAAAGAAATTTCTGATTATTTAATAAATTATGAAAAAATATACATATAGGTCTGGAATAACTAAAAAATATTGAAATACTTATATGAAAGAACAAAAATATATTATTAATAACAGTGAAAAAATAAAGAGATTCAGATAAAGTTAGGCAGGACACATTCCTATAAAAAATTACAACAAATGAAGAGTGGAAATCTTAAATTGGATTTTAAAAGTTTGTAAAAGAATGAAAAAGAGATTACACGTGAAGTGGTTTGATAAAATACGGACTTTGTTTGATGGAATATGAAGAATGAAAGCTATGAATTGAAAAAGCTTGATTAAACATATAGATTGCTGCAACAAATTGATAATGGTTGGAAATGTTGTTAGGAAACCCTTTGATTCTTCTTGGAGAACTTAAAGGAACTGAGCAGGGCAAATTTCTGATGTCCACTCCATATGTTCTTGTCATTGCTGCAGTTATTACTAGGTGATTATTTATACAGTATACAAACTTGGATGTGCTGCTTAACAGCACACATTATCCAGTATGGTGAGTTTATTGCATTTCTACCTCTGAATTTAATATCAAGAAACACCATGGTCTTTCTTCTCAGTTGCATGATAAGGCAGAATGAATTTATGTGTGAATGATAAATATTTTTCCAACACATATATACAATCATGGCAGACAAAAATAAATCATGGTCCTTATTCCAAGAAGGCTGCAAATTTACCAACCTAGGCAGTGGTTAGTGGCTAAAGTTGAAGAGTGCTAAGAATCTGCTGATGGTTAACCCAGGCTTCCATTTGATGATGAGTTTTTATTTAGGTACTTACAACTGCAGATCACTTTCAAATGAAGGAATATTGCAAGAATTAGAAGAAGAATTGTATTATATTAAATGGGACATTATTGGATTTTGTAAAGTTTGAAGAAAAGGTAAAAAGACAAGTGATAAAAAGTGGGCATGTACTCTATTATAAAGGCACAAATATTGGAAATACAAGTGGAGTAGGATTCATTATAAACAAAAAAGTGCAAGAACAACATTGTGGGGATTAATAAGGTATCGGACAATGTGATAAGAATAGTTATACAACTTAATAGCAGAAACCAAATGAATATAATTCATGTTTATGCCCCAACAAGTTCTCATGGTGATGAAGTAGTAGGAGATTTTTATATGGGTGTACGAAAAGCTTTTGATCAGAGCAGACAACAATAAAAATTGTTATTGGGCACTTTAATGCTAGAATTGGTAAACAAATAAAAGATGAATGTGATGTAGGTAATTTTGGTGATGGTAATAGAAATGAGATAGCACATAGACTTGTGGAGTTTTCAGAAAAAGAAAAACTTTATATTATGATTTTTAAAAAAAAAATTGTTAAAAGAAATGGACATGGAAGCACCCAAATAAAGGTATAGCAGAATTGGATTATATTTTGACTAAAAGAAATAACATATTTCCAAAATGTAATGTTTTTAATAAATTTAACACAGGAGGTGATCATTGATTAGTAAGATGTAAGATACATGTTAATGCAGAACTAGAGAAACAAAAATTATTAAGGAAAACAATATTTACAGTTGATATTTCTAATCTTCAGAAATATTCTAATAAATTTAAATTAGAACTTACAAATCGGTTTCAAATATTAGTAGATTTTGAACATGATTCAGATTTGAATGAAATTAATATGAAAATAACAAATACACTTTTAAAAACTGCAACAAAGATATCTAGTAGTAAAAAGCAGCAATTGAACAATAAAATTTCCACTGAGACTAAAAAAATTATGAAAAAGAGAAGGAATATGAAGATATACAAAAATGATTCATTAAAAAGGATTTAATATCTTGAATTTTGTAAAATTGTGCAGAAAAGAGTTGAAAATGATATAAGAAAGTATAACTGTCAACTAGCAAGGAAAGCTGTAGAAGAGAATAAATATTTCAAGAGTGTTGAACAACATTTTGGTATTGGTAAGAAATTTATATCTGCAATAAGAAGAAAAGATGGAATTATTACTAAAAAAAGAAATGACAACATGAAATAGGTAGAAGTCTTTTATGAAGAATTATATAGTAATAAAGAACAAGTACATCCTATATCTATTATATTTTTTTAATTTCCCAGCATTTTAAATGAAGAAGTGAGACATGCAATTAAATTTATGAAGAAAGGATAGGCTTCAGGTAATGATAGAATTCTAATTGATATATTTAAAAAAGCAGGAGAAGAAATAATTTTTTAGCAAAGTTATATACATGTCTAAATGATAAAGATGTATCAGTTGATTGGAAGAATGTAGTATTAATATTAATATTTATAAAAGGTGATAAAGAAAATATTAGAAGGTACAGGCCTATCAACCCTTTATCAGTTTTATACAAAAGACTTTACCAAGACAATTACAATTTGTCTTCAGAGAACATTGGATTTCCACCAACCAAGAGATCAAGATGGATTTAAAAATGATTTTTGCTTAGTAGATCATATTCAGGTATTGAGAAAAGTTATAGAAAAGACAAATGAATAGGAGTTGCCATTAAGCTTTGGTTTTGTAGATTATGAAAAGGTATTTGATTATATAAACATTTCTTCAGTGATTAAAGCATTGGATCATCAAGGTATAGATTCAGAATATTGTCATATTTTAAAAAATATTTATAAAAGTGCAGCAGTAACAATTAGATTACATAATGATACTGGGAAAGTCAACATTGAGAAGGGTGTAAGAGAAGAGGATCCATATCTTCAAAACTTTTTATAGCAGTGCTGCTGCAAAGTATTTTGTGGATTAAAATAAAAAGCTAAAGGAGTGAAGGTAAATGGAGATTATTTAAATCATTTAGATTTTGCATATGATGTAATTGTTTTTGCAAATAATGTTTTAGAGCTGCAGGAAATGTTGCAAGAGTTATCAGAAGAAAGTAGGAATGTATTATTAAAGATAAATGTTAAAAAGACTAAAGTAATGTTTAATGGATTTTCTCAAAATATGAAAATAAAGATTGATAATTATGAGTTAAAAGAAGTTAACAGCTATAAATACCTTGGTTTGATTATTAATACAGATGGAAACCTAATGGTTGAAATCAATCATATAATTAAATGTGATTGAAGTGCTTTTGGTAGAAATAACTTGATTCTAAAAGGAAATATGCCTATGTGTTTGAAAAGGAAGCTTTCTAATATATATGCTTTACCAGTTCCTACTTATAAATCTGAGACTTGTGCACTTAATAGAAGAGCAATGCAGAGACTTCAGACCATTCAAATAAGTATGGAGGATGCATGTTGGAAGTAACAAGAAGAGATTGAAAATCCAATATATGGGTAAGATAACAAGCAGTTGTTACTGAACTCATTGAAAAAATGAAAAGAGTGAAGTGAAGTTGGATTGGACATATGGCTAAAAGATATAATAATAGATGGACAATTGAAATCTTAAACTGTCTTCCAAGATATTATAAAAGATCCAGAAAGAGACCACATGTGATATGTATGGAACAAATAAGAAAGTGGGCAGTAGTGATGTGAAAAAGAGAAGCTAAAGATCAGAGAAGATGGATTGAACTTAGAGAGACTTTTATTATATATATATATATATATATATATAATTGTTAATAATAATTTGTTCTCTCATTTTTATTTACAAATATTTAATTATTTATGTTATATTTCTGAATATATATTTGTTTAAAACTATGTTTGTATTAGTTTTTTGAATTTTTATTATTTATTTAGGTGCATTATACAACATTTATTGTTAAATAATGCAAAGATTTAAATATTTTAATGTTTAAAAATAATGTTGATTTTCTATTTGTTTTCTTATATCTTTATATCATTTATATAATTATCAATTTTATTTGGTTATTGGATTCATTTTTATTTATCAATTTTTCTTCGTAATTTTGTTTTGTATTTGAAGTCGAAAATTAGCCAATTAGATTTTCTGAAATGACAAACATTAATAACAATAATTATGCCAACAAGAAATTTTCCAGTAAAAAGAGAAAAAAACCTAAATTGATATTTTTTTTCTTATTTTAGTGATTTTATAAATATTTATAATAAAAAAATGAATATTATGAAGTTTAAAGCAAATGCATGGGACTGGAATATGAATATTAAAATGACAATGATTCAGACAACACTGATAAACTTTATATTTAAAGATGTATAAAAGTAGGCCAAATTTAAAATACAGATTTTTATTTTATGATATTACTATTATAAAAGGTTTAACACAATGTAGTCCAAACAGATATATCCATTTGTGTCATAGAAAAGTATAGTCTTCAAAAATATGTGTATTAAGAACTGTATTACATGTTGAATAAATTTTATAGTTCATTTATTTTAGAATTTGGAGGACTTTTGTCTCTATCACAGAAGTATTTTATACACAATTGTCTATACTCATGGTTCAATCTAAAATATTATTTATATATTTGATTTAAACTTTTCAGTGTGACCTCATTAATATTATTTAACTAAAAATTTTACTTTTATTTCTGTGTGATGAGAGAGCCTAGTTTTTTATAAACACATATAGCATTAGTTTGAAATCAGAGTTTGGTCAGATAAAAAATGTAATTGCTGAATATATATCTCAAATGGTGAAAATTTTAATTTATGGTTACTCCAGACAAAATATTAAAAATGTAAAATAATTGTAATTATAGGCTTTTTAATTTGTTTAGAAATTAAAAGTCTTACAAAATATTATTTGGAAAATGACTTGGTTTTCATAATCTTAAATTTGGCAAAGAAAGTAAAAAAGTCATAGATGTTTTTCTAATCTCCTAGAACAAGTTGGTGGATTAATTTATGTGTTGTGAAAACTGTGTTTGAATTAACAAGTGGGAAGAATGATAAATGTTATAAAGGAAGTGCAAACAAGTTATTTCACTTTGGATTTGTTTTATTTTTCTTAAAAGCTGTAGTAACTTCATAAATATATTTATTAATAATAATAATATAAAATCACTTAAATGTCAATAATATATATATAAATGGTTTTTACGTACTTTCGTTAAAATGTCAACACTTATCATTGATTTACGGTCACATGTATTACATTCGCAATGACATTTTGATGTTTACCTTGAGACGTTAAATACACATACACTAATATTTTCTTTTCCATAGCCATATTGAATTGCCATTAGATGTTATAACATTGTAACATAAAAAGGGAAAAGGGTGGTGTTTTTGCTAAATGAAACTTTAGGTTTATTTATTCTAAATATATTTCGAGATCAACAAAATGCCCCTTCGATTTCAAAGTACATTTATTTGAAATATGTCCATAAGTGATAGAAGAGTCTTAGATATAAAATGAATTTTATCTTTTATAAGTTTAGTTACCCAGAGGTGAGAGATTTATTATTATTGATTCATTTGTTGTAGTTACAGTTTTTGACTTATTTCATAGGGAATTTTAAATAAAAACGCCAACCTCACTACCCCATTACCTTTATGTGTATGGTTTAGTTTACCATCCAAATACATGGAATAGTTCATTTCCACATTATTTACCATTACAGTTTTTTGTCTCTAGCAATGATGGCTTGATCAACATTTTATGTAGTTATAATTTTATTATTTTTGTATGCGATCTAAAAAGTGATCCAAACAACCTTATGCTAATAATGATATTTTATGATATTACTATTTTGTGATGATGTTGCCTTTTTAATTTACATATAATAGTCATGTCAACTTTAATTTACAAGAAAAAATGCCACATTTAATGAGAAAAAGTTTATTTTGGGAAAATATCATCCATTTGAAAATGATTAACTATTAAAAATAGGTAGATTTTTTTGCTTTCTTTAGTTGCTTTTCTTTTTAGGTAGAAGGCAGCAAGCTCCAGATTTGTTACTATATATTCGTAAATATATCTTATATTGTAGAAATGTTCGTTTAAAAAGTGTTTTTCCGTGTGCTTTGTTTTATTAATTATGAATGTTTTTAATGATGATATGTTGGATGGGTCTAACCGTGCTAACTTGGAAATTGTGCAGATATTTCAGAATATGATGAACAAATTTGAGGCTTTCAAAATTAAAATGGATACAAATTTAATGGAGATTAATGCAAAAATGAATATTCATGCAAAATTTTGAAGGCTGATTTGATAAATGAATCCGATGATAAAATTGATATTAATATCAATGAGTGCAAAATTGAAATCCAAACATCTAAGGTAGAATTAACAGCTAACTTAGAAGAATCTGCAGCTGAAATTAATAATAGACATTATAAGATAAAGTTAATTAAGAATTACAAGGTAAATCAGAAAATAGGTCATTACCACTTTCACCATGCATTTTCTGAATTTTCAAACAAATGGAGGTTGAGTTTGTAGAATATAAAAAAATACAAACTAATTTTCAAACCAGATTAAAGAAAATAGGGTGTTCTCTCCAAGCTCTACATTCTGATATAGTTGATAAATGAGAGCAACATGCTAATAAATGTAGTGTTGATGAAATACAAATAGTGATGTGAAAATATTAGTTTTGAGATTGATAATTCTTCAATGAATAGTGAAGAAGTTGCATTCAGTGCAGAAAATTTTGAAGTTGAGAATAATATGGAAAATAGAGGTTATTTAATTATGGAGAGTTTAATAAAGCAAAAACTCAGCAGAAATTATAATATTAAAGTTGAGAGTTCTTTATGTGAAGAAAGAAAAATTATTGCAATAAACACATTTTATTTAGAAAATAGTATCATGGTGAGTTTAAAGTATGTTGACAAATTTTAAACAATAGTCATGAATATAATGATTTTAGTTTTCAAGGAAGAAATTTTAAGAATATAAGTAGAAAGGACCACTATATCATGACAAATAACCATGAGAAATTATTTAAAATGCAGGATATCATAATATTTAGTTCTACACATTCTATATCTAATGATGGCAGGGTAAACACAAAGTATTTAATTTATAATGCTATAGATTTTGAAAGTATACTTTGTCAAAATACATTGATATGTGTAGAAAGATATGGTTATAGTCAAGAACATTTGGGTCATCATTAAAAAAGTGATATAGATTTTGTTTGGTATAAATAATCTGTATTTTTAGATGAATTAGGAAATAAATGTGCTGATAGAAACTTATGTCATTTACCTGATCTTAATGATTTGTTTTATAAATATCCCATACAATACATTACTCTATAATATAACATTGCACATATTAACAAATATAGCTACTCTATTTTATCTAAGCTTATGTACAAGCAAATCTCATTTAATCCAGTTTGTATTGAATAACAAATAAAAATAATCTAATTATATTATTTGCTCCTTATATATTTGTTCCTTATATATTAGAAATAAGACAGAAAATAGTGTATTTAAGTTAATACTTAAAATAATTTAATTTTTGTAATGAGATGTTTCAATCCAGTAAAATAATATCCTTTATTGTAGATTATTCTTTGTTATTATTCATTTCTTTGACTTAGTAAATGTTTCTAAATTAATATAGGGGAAGAAATGCAGTACTCAGCCATCATTGTGAATTAAAAAAGTATACCAAATCTTTGTAAAGAATAAAGATTTTAGTTTTTAATCATATATAGATACACTCAGAAATCACACTTTGAAGATAATAAACAATTGTATCTATTTTATGTTACATATGTTAGGTTGTTTTTCATTTTAAATTGTATGTTTTTAGAAACTTATTGAGATTAAATTTTTTTATGCACATTTAAATGAAATAATTACTTTAAATAAAATAGAGAAAAAGAGAGATTAAAATATTATAGGCAATTACTTTAGATTTAATGTTTGTCAAAACATATGTGCGTGGTGATATGTATTTAAAAGAACAAGGTAGATATAAGATTTTAAATTTAATAAATTTATATAAAATGTTTAATTATTTTAGTTATAGTTTTATTATTCTGTTAATATTAGAGTTATGTTTAGAAGTAGTTGAATGCAAAGCATTCAGAAACAATGTACAAGGTGTATGTACAGGTATGAAAAGCAGACAGTGGAAAATTTTAGTTATGTGTGTTTGTTAGGACATGATCTTTTGAGATAGCTATATTAATTTGGACTTCATTAATTTTGCAGTAAGGGGGCTTGTTTACCATTAATAGAAAAAAAAATGTTTTACTTGATAAGAAAGTTGTGATCCAAATAGATTGTTTTCTTTTAATACAGTTTTTAATAATAGCAATACAATTAAAATTATTAGCCATTGTAGTCAGCAAGATATAATCCAATGTGGCTTCTGAAGTCTCCATTCCAGTTGTCTACATTATGGTCGAGTTTACATCAGGGCATAATGTTAAATAAAACAAAATCCTAAAATAAAAAGCTATCTAATCAATATATATATATATATATATATATATTCTAAACCTAATCACTAAAAAAGCTATATTTTAAAGATATCTGGAGGAGAAATGTTATTGCAATATTTCTAAGAATTCTTAAATTTTTACATTCACTTGTAATTGTCTTCAAAACAAGTTTCACAAGCAAGACTTTTTATCTAAGACTTTTTAAAAATTTGACCAAAATGAACTTTTTTTTATAATCTTCGATTTTTTATTTTGTCAACAATTATCAGGTGAAAAACCTGTTGAAAATCAGCTTGAAAATGAACATTTAATTTAAGAATTTAGATTTAAAATAAATAAAGACATTATTTCCATTAATAATAATTTTATTATGAATTGTTCCTATGCATTTTTTTATTTAACTTTCCCAAAGAACATTCTTTTAAAATAAGAAAGAGCTTATGACAACCAACAGCCAATTAAATCTTAAGCACTGGGACAGAGAATTTAATAAGAAAAGAGTGGTTCCACTCTCTTCTTTACTTGTCTTTCTATATATCCAAGCCAGTCCAAAGTATTTATATCTGAAAGCGGACTGGCTTGGATATATAGAAAGACAAGTAAAGAAGAAAGTGGAACTGCTCTTTTCTTATTAAATTCTCTGTCCCAGTGCTTAAGATTTGATTGGCTGTTGGTTGTCATAAGCTCTTGAAAAATTTGCACTCTCAATTTAATTTCAATATTGACTGTGCTTTATAAAATAATATTAAAATAAGTAAGGTAATGTTTAAAAAAAATTGTTTGCTTTATATGTAATAAATGTTTGCAATCATCTTGTTAATGATTATATAATAAATATTAAAATTTATTATTTTTATAATCTTTAAATCTTATAAATACATTGTTCCAGGTAAATAAATTGCTTTTGAGATTTAGTGAGTTCTTAAGGATACAAGTGTGAGAATCAAAGCATTAGTATATTTACTTTGTTCCACAAATAATTTGAATATTGGCTATCATATATGTTGTGTTGTCATATGCAGTAATGTGTATATATATATATATATATTGTAACGAACGTCTGTGCTAGTTACATATGTTCGCATTTAAAAATTTTCTTTAAGAATTAAAAATTGAAATTAAATATTGTCTTAAACTCGTATATGTTAAATCGCACAGATAATGAAAAATACATCAAATAACCCTATTAATAAAGGATTTAGTTTGGTCAGATAGCATCATATTGCAATCATTTAAATATAGAAAATTTTAATTTAATGTTCATTATTTATAAAGTTCTTACGGTTTAAAACAGTTCATCTTTATCCGTTGCTTGCCATGAACGTGAATTCCCACGCCGTCCTAAGATTGGTATCCATTTGGCCGTTGTTTTATTTATTCATTCGGAGGTTTTTTTAGTTTAATTGGTCCTCAATGTAGGAAATGATAGTTCATTTCTCCTTTCTTTAACAGCTGAAAGAATTGACAGTGCGTCTGTCAATTCCTTCACCTCCAACTCCGTACTACTACATATAGTCACATCGTAATAATCAATTAACTAACCAATAATTTCCAAACTTGTCCTTTTTATATTAATGTGAAGGATTGAATTTACATTACGTCACCAATGCGATGGTCCTTTCACTGCGGTCCGATTCCATAGGGATTTCTTCTTATTTGCTAACAGTTTCTATTGTTTTCCTATCTGACCGATGTTTTTACATTTAAATGCCCAAGGCTGGTTTACATTTAACTAATTAACAATCATTTCCATTTCTGATTAATTAACCTGTTTTCCAAATCAAAAATATATTTAAAGATAAATTTAAAGATATAATTTTATCTCCAAATCTTTTTAAAATTTAGTTTTAAAATACTTTTTCTTTAATAAAGTTTTATTTTAATAATTTTTCATTATTTGTGCGATTTAACATATACGAGGTTAAGATGATATTTAATTTCAATTTTTAATTCTTAAAGAAAATTTTTAAATGTGAACTTTTTAATTTACTTTCATGTTTAATAAATAAATAAAAAAAACAATGTAACGAACGTCTGTGCTCGTTACAATATATATATATATATATTATTTGTATAAGAGATGGTGAATTCCTCTTATGACAAATTCATTTCATCTGAGAAATGCAAATTCCTCTCATTGTATTTTCCTGAATGTGTGTGGTGATGGTGTTTTAGTTGTATTCAGATATTGAACTATTTCCATTATCTAATATGAGTATTAAATGTCTTTAGAAAAAAAAATAAGTTTATTTAAATATTCCAAATACATTCAACTGTTAGTAATATTAGACCAAACAGGTTAGTGTATGCATTTTGGGAGATATTAGTCTCCCCTATTTTTCAGGTGTTGCTGGCCTGACTAGTGACAGTACTAGCATGGAAATTGAACTGGACCCTTAAATTGTTGAGTATTAAATTTTATGGGCTCTAACCAACTGAACCATTCTGCCAAAGGCAACAGTCAGTAGAAATTTCATATACTTATCTATGAGGTTCCCCCTTATTTTACCACTTTTTAAGAGCAAAGTTGATTAGTGATATCCATACATTATGTATAGTCATGCTATGTTGACTTATGAGATTGTTCACCATTATTCTCTGTACTTTTTCTTATCTATCTAATATTTTTGTGTTTTCACAATTGGACATATGTTCATTGGTACATACATAGTCTGTTATCTTAGACATATTTGTTTTCCTCTTATAATTATCAGTTGTGTTCTTGCAGATACTTTTCAATGGGATGAATGGTCTCACAACATCCACCTAATGTTTGGCTTCACTATGTGGATTATACATTTGTTGTAGGGCCACTTAGTGAAACACTGCTACAAACTTTCTGGAAACAGATCAATAACATATCCCCTTTGATTAAAATCACAATAGAATCAAAACAAGAACAAATACAAAAATTGTAATTCTTAGATGTTCTTGTGGCAGGACTCCTCATGGTAAAATCAAAACTATAGCTTACTGAAACATATACATACAGAAAAATACTCAGACTATACATCCAATCACACCAGAAGCACAAAACATGGAGTTATACTCTCACTATGAAACAGAGCAAAAGAAGTTTGCTAAAAAACCAGTGATTTGGAAAAAGAAAAAATCTATATAGAAAAAACTTATGAAATATGGTTATCCATCACCTATTATTAAGAAAACATTAAATAAACAACAAAAAAACATCAAAAACAAAAAATAATTATGAGTATGGTATGGTATCTGTACATACAAAAATAATAGACAAATTAAGGATAATCTGCAATCAGTCTAACATCAGAACAGACTTTAAGAGCCATACCACACTATGAGAAATTCTAACATCTACTAAGTTTAAACTTGAAATGCTAAAAACAACTGCATCAATGAACTACCATGTGAATGTGGAAGAATATATATTGATATATTGGTGAGACCAGTCATCCCATTAAAAAACACTTGCAAGAACACAAACTGATGATTAGAAGAGAGAAAACATATGTCTACAGTAGCAGACCATGTATGTACCAATGAACATATGTTCAATTGGACAAACACAAAAATATTAGAGAAGATAATGTACAAAAAAATTTAAAGAAGCTGCTTACATGACAATGGCAAACAGTACCATAAGATAATCTAGTGTGATTATATATCATGTATGTAAATCACTAAACAACTTTGCTCTTAAGAAGAAAAATTGCAGACATCACAAGGAACCTCATAGATAACTATATGAAATTCCTACTGTCTGTTGCCTTTGGAAGATTGACACATTTGGTTAGAATTACCTTAAAAAATCAATACTCAAGAATCTAAGGGTGCAGGTTACTTTCCTGTGCTAGTACTGTCACAGGTCAGGCCAGAAACACCTAAAGAAGAGGGGAGAATAATATCTCTTGAAAACATTGTGCATACACTAACCCGTTTTATGTTCTATTACTAACAGTTGAATTTATTTGCAATATTTAAATAAAGTTATTTTTTTGTAAAGACATTTAATACCCATATTAGATGGTGGAAATCAGTCCAATATATGAACTTCTCTCATTGTATAGCTATTTTGTTTTTATATTAGATATGATAAAATTTCTCTTAGTGTATGCTAAATGAGTATGTGCATGAATATGTAGTAATATCTTTATGTTACTTCACCACTTTCTTAAATATGTCATTATTTATAATCCTAAGTTTCTTCATTCAGAAGCTTCCTTTATTTGTTTTGTATAAGTAGATAAGTTTGATGTGATATTAAAGGAACTTTTACCATCAAAATAAGTATTAAAATTTACATCTTTGGACTAGTTTTATTTTTCTACAATAATTTGAAAAGCTGTAGTAACTTCATAAGAATGTTTATTATTAATGATAATATGAAACTTAAATGTCAATAATATATATATATATTGAAATTTAGTTTACATGTATATTTTTAATAAGGTCACCACTTATCATTGATTCATGGTAACGCGTATTAGATTACCAATGGCATTTCAATATTTACCCTGAGACATTACCTATGCATACACTAATATTTCCTTCCGCATAGCTATATTAAATTACAATTACGTATTAAAACATTGCAATATAAAAAATGATGATGTTTACATTAAAAGCAACCTTAAGATTATATGTTTACTTATTCTAAATATATTTTGAGATTTTGAGATCAATAAAATGCCCCTTTGATTTCGATGTACATTTATTTGAAATATGCATATATGTAATAGAAGAATTTTAGATATATAATACATTTTATTCATTTATAAATTTGGCTAGTCAGAAGTAAGATATTTACTATCATTGATCTATTATTTATATTAGTTTTTGGTGTGTTCAGTCCATAGGGAATATTCAATAAAAAACGGTAACCTCACTTCCTCGTTATTTTTATATGTAGGGTACAATTTTGCCCACCACCCCCAGATACATGTAGTATGTGAAGAGCCAGCTTTCACATTATTTACCATTACAGTATACATATATATTATATACAACCTAATAATATACTAATAATAATAATAAATATAAGAAACATTCATATAACATTGCAATTTTAGCGAAAAAATCTAAATGTTACTCAAATTCTTCCAACACCATGGTTTCATCTATTAACAAATAGATCTTTCCAAGTGAAATTATATCCAAACCTCCAAAATAAAAATTAAATACTGTCCTATGCTAATAATAATAATAAATAAAATAAAAATTCATATAACATTCCAATTCTAGCAAAAAAATCTAAACTTTATCAAATAAATCAAATTTGGATGATGAAGGCAGCATGGACTACATGGATAATTGTGAGAACCAAGAAGAGAAAATCTGCCAAAATGGAAAAATCTAGCTCTGGAGAGGAATTATTACAAGGATCAAAAAATAAAGGTTCAAATAGCAAATATCTAAAAGAAAAAGATAAAGTAACTAATAAAAAAAACCTTGGAGAAAAAAGCTAAAGCTAGTGTAGAAATAAAGAAACAAGATACCCCCGCATCTACAACCAATTCTCTTAGAATAAGGTTAAGGAGCATGAAGAAAAACATGCAGATCAACATATCTCAGCTCAACTCAATTAGCACTGCCAGAGAATCAGAGTTTTCCAATTATATAATTTGAAACTCTACACCATATCTATACTTCCCAGCAAGCTTACCTTGTGGTAGATGTTGGAAAACTGGCTCTCCAAGCTACGAGATATAAATGTTAGGGATTGGGTGAGCATTTATCAATAAATTAGAAGAGGTAGAGTCAGGATCATGTCTATCTCTCCAAGATGTCATCTGATTGTTTTGATCATCTCTGATCACCAATCAATATCATAGCTTAACTTGCAAAATCAAATATTAATCAATAAATTAGAAGATGCAGAATAAGGCTCATGTATACCTCTGCCAGATGAACATAGTTCTTGATGAATAGTCCTGATAATCAGATGAACTTTTCATTTGAACCCCCAGTATTCTCTAAGCTACCCTTCATCTCAAGAAGATAATCATTAGCTCTACCATCTATTGCAGTAAGTCAAATCCCAGGCGGTTCAAAACTAGGTTTATATTAACCTCCAAGATTATGTTCTGGAGCTTAATAGTCAACTATCTGCTTAAAATAACCAGACACTAGGAGTACTTGATCTTGACATATGGTAACAGTTATCATAAGGAGGACTTTGGTACCTTTTGTTGTCAATCGAGTCATAGTCTTTACCAGGAGTTAAATTATTACAATATGCATTATGCCATTCTTGCATTTTCACAGATTAATAATTGTCATATTACTCATCTATAGAATCTAGCTTCTAAGTTTTTCAGTTTTTTACAACAAATGATTTTAATATGTGTACATATTTTGTGCTTATTATTGTATATAATAAAATTATTTTGGAAAAAAAATCTAAAATTTAGTAAAATTCTTCCATAACCATGATTTCATCTATTAACAAATAAACCTTTTAAATAAAATTAAATCGTCAAAACTCCAAAATAAAAATCAAATACTGTCTAACGCTATACTAGTAATAATAAATAAAACAAAAATTCTGATAATATTACAATACTAGTGAAGAAATTAAACTTTACTACATGATAATTTATTTTATTTATTATTACTAATATAGCATTAGGTAGTATTTAATTTTTATTTTGGAGGTTTGGCTATTTAATTTCACTGGAAAATGTCTATTTGTGAATAGATGAAACCATGTTTGTAAAATAATTTTAGTAAAGTTTAATTTTTATGATTGGTATTGTAAAGTTATATATATATAACAATAAAACTAATAAATGTAAAGGTAATTAATTCATTATAATTATTAGTTTTATTATTATTACAATAGTTTTTTTTTAATTAACGTCCGACATTTTATTTGTATTATATATATATATATATATATATGAAAGCAGTCACTATTTAAATGTTCTCAATGCCAATAACAATTAATAATCTTAATCTACATTCAAGACAACCTCTTTTTTACAATAAAAGTGATACCCACCTTTATCTATGGTACAATATGTTTATATATAAACTAAATAAGGCCACATGGCTAAATAGAGTAAGATTATTAATTCAAATAAATATCAAATAATGAATTACAGGTTTCAATTTCATATCCAAGGTTAGATAGGTTTACAAATTTAAATTCATCAGTTATTAAATAGTACCAATATACCAATATCAATAGCAACAACAATCTCAATCTATAACCAAGACAACCTCTTTATTGCAGTAGTGATAGCTACCAACCTTTATCTATGGTCCCATATGTTTATATAGACACTAAAAATAGCAACTTACTTTGAAATTTATAATTGCAGTTTTTAATGTTATAATTGCCTATTTATTAGTCTACATTCAGAATAGGTTATATTTATCTGTTTAAAGAGGGTTATTTAAACTTCTTTGTATCAATAATTTTTATCTCTGTTGTCAAGTTGCAATCTTTAGAGTTTATATAAATATAGTAGACCGTTAATATTAATAAAGGTGGAATTTCACCTTTATTGGTAAAGGAGGTTGCCTTGACAACAGTTTGAAATTTTTGATTGTTATTGATATTAGGATTGTTTAAAAGGTGACTGTGCCAACGAGAGTAATGAATGGATGCCAGAAAGATTGTGCATAAACTCCCTATCTAGTGCCTACTCATCCAATATCCCCATACTAGGTTCTGGCTTGTGGCCTTCATCAGTGAGGAGCCTTGGATCTGAAAGCACTGCACCTAGATCTTGGGATCTAAAGTAACCCTCTAGCAGCCACCTTTTATCTCTTCTTAACTACAAAACTATGAGAATGAAATTGAAACCACAATAATATTTTCAATCTACACTCAATAGCTTATATAGTCATATGAGTCTGAACTCAATTCAGCACTCATACATTTTGGTGTCTTTAGTGGCACTATTGTATAGAGAGTTTGCCTTGTTTAATAACAATTATGTGCTAGTATAAGAGATGTTTATTATGTGATGTTTAGTGGTTTAACACCAATCCTGCCTAATAGGATATTAGTGGCTATGGTTGTTAAAGAGCCAAAAACACAAATAATGTATGGGTGCTGAACTGAGTTCAGGCCCATATGACTATATAAGCTATTGAGCTTAGATTGAAAATACTGTGTTTTCAATTTCATTCTCATAGTTTTGTAATTAAGTAGAGATAAAAGGTGGCTGCTGGTGGATTGCATTAGATCCTAAAATCTAGGTGCACTGCTCTCATATCCAAGGCTTTTCACTAACAAAGGCCACAAGACAGAAACTAGTCTGGAGATATTGGATGAGTAGGCACTAGATAGGGATTTTATGCACAAGCCTTCTGGCATCCATTGATTATTTTGGTTGGCATAGGGTGGCACTACTGTATGGAGAGTTTTGCCTTGTTATATATATATATATATATATATATTGTAACCGTTTGGGTTACATAGTACACTAATAATAATATAGTGTGTGTGCCTATATATATATAAAGTAAAGGAAAAGTAGAAATAAACACAGAATAAATTTTTGTAGATATTTTTTTTATATTTCCTAAAATAAAATAATGATAAGTAAAGGAGTTAAATAACTCTGGGCTTAAAGTAAAATTTTATTATGAAATTAATATTTTAAAAACGTCTGAATAAATATAAATATTGCATTATTATTAATTATTACTCTGATTTGAAATTTAAAAACACCCTATTGTATTTTTGAAATTTAAATTAATTTAACAAAATTTTTATCTATTAGAAATCCCTTAAGTAAAAACATGTATAAGTTTTCAAAGGGATTAGTGAGATAAAAATAAAAACTCTGTTTTTAATCAAGCTGCTATTATCACCTTAGATGATTTTATAAAAGGGCTGATAACAAATTAGCTCCAGTCTGGTTAATGATTTTTGAAGAGAACAGTCTGGATATTTTTTGTAAGAACAGTCATAATATTTTTTTGCAACTTGTTGAGGTTTGCAGCAGTTGGTTTTAACTGACCATAGAGTTGGCAGAATAGCTACCATGAAGGCAGAATAGCTACCATGAAGACAGAAGCTGCTACTATTTTCCTTCACAGGAGTTTCAATTTACTTGAAGCTGGGTCACTTCTGAATAAATAGCCTGAAAAAAATGAGGACAAAATAGCTAGCAGAGTTATAAAAGCTCTTATGAAGATCTAAGGACAGTCCAGTAGCTGCCTTATAGTTTACTGCAGTTTTGATTCATGAACCAGGGTCACTTCAAATGCATCACCTAGCTGCTTAAATATGTTCTAGAAGACAGCTTTACTATTGCTTGGACTACAAAAGGAATCTCATGGTATGCCAACAAATTACTTGAATTATAATTTTTTTTGATTATGACAGTCACTAAAAACCAAACTCACCAAGAAAAATCTTCCAGCTTACTGAAGAATTAATTACACATATACTGTGTCAGCTAAAGGCAGAAAAACACAGATAAACATATATACAGCTGGTAGTGAGTAGCGTTATATATGATAAGAAGTTTTAAATAATTTCCTTAGTAAAATGGCAATTTTATAATTGATAGAAATATATAAAATGATATTAGTTTAAAATCGTTTATTAAAGAATAAAAAAACTGTTTAAAGTTATATTTATAATTTTTTTTAAAAAAAAGTACAAACAAAGTTCTAATTAATAGTCAAGAAAAAGATTTCCAAAAATATTTTAGACTAGGAAAAAGAAAAACATTTTATATCAATTTCACTGTCAAAAATTTGAAAGTTCTTATTTTAAAGAAAAGGACTATATTCAAGATTAAATTGCAAAAATAATCTTTCATAATTTTATTGTAGCTAAATTAATATATCACAAGTCTGAGCAAATTATTTATATGTGCATTTCAGTAAACCTAGTATGTAAAATGTATTTCATTTAACTGAAACTTTAATCATTTATTGAATTTTTATATCACTTCAGATTCTGGTAATTATTTTGTAATAAGTCAAATATATCTGTCAATTATATTGCAAATACCAATGCTTGTCAACACATATGTAAAATTTAATCATTTTTTTAATAATTATTTTATGTTAATTGAAATATATTATTTGTATATTATAAATCACGCGTCTGTGTGCATATATATGTAAATCATAGTAATAACATGAATTGTAACTTGTAATTTTGTAAATTAATGTAACAATTTAAATTTTGAATAGTAATTATGTAAATCACAAATGTAATAATTATTTTATGTTTAATTGAAATGTCTTCATCATATATTATTTTACATTTAATTGAAATGTCTTCATCATATATTATAAAATGTGCATCTGTGTACGGATATATATATATATATATATATGTGTGTGTGTGTGTTATAGAAACTAATTAAGAAATAATGCAATTGATATAATAACTTTAGTTGTGTATGTAATTTTGTATACTTTTCAAAATCAGAGCCTTATCCTATAAGACCTTAAATACCTTTTTTTTAATTATCTTTAATTATCTTCAAATACCTTTATTTTTTTATTGTTGTTAATAAATTTATTTAATTGCTAAAATGGTTTCCATCATCTCTTGGTCACATACAGTAATAAAGCTTATGTTCTCTGGGCTAGATTCATGCATGGGATGAATATATATATGGGGATGTGTATATTAGTGCTTTTGGGGCATCCAGAGATGATCAATCATCATCCTGGTTGGTGCAAAAGATGATACTCTTTAAAGTCCATGCACTATCTTTTATTTAGATGATCAATCATCATCCTGGTTGGTGCAAAAGATGATACTCTTTAAAGTCCATGCACTATCTTTTATTTTAGTGTAATCTTTTTAAAAAGTTAAGTTTATAGTTGGCCAATACATTAATTGTACCTAAGTGGCCAGAGCATTGATGATGATCAGCATGTTTTAATGTCCCAGTATTTATGTTTTGATTTCTGATTATTGTGCATTTTAATGGATGGGCACTAAGCTGGTGCATCCAAGTTATGTTTAAATAATTTCCCAAGCTAGCAAAGGCTCATTTTCCGATCCAATCACAAGGTTGACTGTTGATTTATATTGTTTATTGTTCAAATCCAGCCACAAGATGGTCTGTTGATTTTATTCTGATATATTGTACTGATTTTTTTTATTTCCATCATTAATGATAATGAATGGTATTTGAATTATACTTACTTTTACTTTATAATGCTGATTGAATTTATAATTATATTTTAGTTGCCCTTCTGAATTAGCTGGATCATCTCACAATGTTCTCAGAGATTATCTAATCTCATGCTCTTATAAAATATTATATGTACTTTTGTATATTATTGTAAACTATTAATATTTGAAATATTGTTTACTTGGGCTTGATGATGATTTAACCATCATTCCAGGTTCAATCCATTTTCATACTTCCACCCACCCCACCCCATTACTATATATATATATATATATATATATATATATATATATTATTATTATTATTACTATTTGCGGGATATTCTGTGTAGTGAAAAAGCTATCCTCTTTCTCAAATCATATATATATATATATATATATATATATATATATATATATATCCATACACTATATATATATATATATATATATATATATATAGTGTATGGACATCCAGATAGTTCTTTAAATGATTATTGGGATGGTGCAAAGATAGTAAACCCAACATTAGAGTTCTTTCAGTTTTTAATAATTACTATTTTATGATGGCCAGTATACTCTTTGAGCATGATGTCACAGAGCATTGACCATGATCAGTATTGCTAGAATGATTTCAGAATTTTTGATGTAGAATTAGTTTTATACTGGATTACTTTTATAATGTATTCTATGTTTGGCATTGGCTAGATGATAATTAGCCTGATTTATGATATGTCTACCTGTTTTAAATCTAGTCACCAAGGATGACTGTTGATATAATATTAACTGATGATGCTGTATTATTATTTATAATTATTTACAATTATTATGACTTCTGATTTTGCTCCTGCTTATTGACACTGTTAATTGTGATGTTTGAGATGATGATGGTTTTATTTATATCATTTCTTTATATCCTTGATTTCACTTCTGCAGTACACCCACCATATATATATATGTGTGTGTGTGTGTGTGCACTGAAATTGAAATTAAAATCTGGATGAATTTTGTTCAGGTGAGTGATATTTTCTAGCATATTCAATATTACTTCTATAGTTATTGGTAGACAATAACTAAATTAATTAATAGTAAACTAAGATTTAATAATATATCAATTATATATTTGATATATTTACTTATTTCAATCCCATGTCTATATTTATAATGCATTCTTTTTATTGGTGTATATATCTCTCTATGACATCATCCATTTCTTGTCAACATGCCCTTTTATCTACCAATAAATCTTTCAGAAAATTTTTAGGTCTAATTTTTCTATCAACTGTTTTTATAATTCTTTTAGAAATCTTTTTCTCTTTCCCAGAAATATCCAGTTTTATCATTATTTTGTTAATCTTTCCTTACACATTTTCTGTACATGCCCATAGCATTACATATGACTTATTTTGATATCATTTATTACAGTATGCTTAATATTGTACTATTTTTTGATTTTGTTTATTGTTTTTTCACTGTCTTCTTCATTTTCTTGCTGATAATTAGCAGCTATTATTTTTTGTCTTATCTACTACATTTCACTTCCTTATGTAATAATACTTTTTTCTACTGCATATCTCATAATATACCATTTATCAATCTCTACCCAATATATTTTTTCTATTGTTTCTTCTCCTTAGTATGATCTCCTTGCTATGATCTTTACAATATGTTATGTTTTTCAATATACTTTTTGTTCCCTTTTTGTTATATTCAATTTTCTAGTGACTTTGCTTATAGTCCCAAGCCAAAACTATTTTATCCTTAGTATAGTACATAATATAAAATATATTATTTTTCAAGAGGAATTTTCATTTTCTTGAATTTTTTTTCATATATTAGTATCGGGATCTAATTACAGTCTAAATAAAGTAGGAAATAGACATCATCCTGTTTGAATCTTCTGGTTATCTTTATATTATGTGAAAGTATATCATAAATATTACTATATAATTTTTTAATTGCTTTAATATAGCCTGCACTTATGCTTGTTAAATCCAATGCTTATTACAATCTTTTTGGAGGTACTATTACATGTATTTTCAATGTTTCTATTATTATCATCATCATTTTCATGTACTATCAATCTAATGCAGTTAGAAGGCTTTCAAGTTTAATCCAGTTTCTTTGATCACTAGCTTCTCTTTTCCACATCACCCTAGCACATTTTCTTATTTCATACAGCCATTTCACATGTGATCTCTTTCTGTCTTTTGGAATCTATTTTTAAATGTCAACAGTTCATCATCTATCATATCTTCTAGCAATATGCCCAGCACTGGTTCACTTTAGTCATTTAATTCTTCAATGATTAAATCAATTTTGATTACTTATTGTTAGTCCTAATATACATATTCCCATACTTGGTTGAATATTCTGACGTCTGTGTAATCTCTGTATTGTCTTTTATTATGTATCAAGTCTCGGGAATTGTAAATAACAACTAGTAAAACACATTTACTAAAAACCCTCTTTTCAAACATATAGACACGTTTTATTTGAATATTAAGTTATTTCTACCAAAAACATCCCATCTAAGTTTAATTATATGATTAATTTCATTTATATTTCCACATACACTTATAATTTGACTAAGATATTTGTAATTGTTAATTCCTAATTCAGGAGTATTTTTTTCTTTTGACAAAATCCATTGAATATAATTTTAGTCTTTTTAGCAATTATCTTTAGCCCTATTTTCTTTATGTTCATTTGATAACTCTTGTTGCAAATCTGAAGTATTATTTTCAAAAGCAATTACATCATAAGAAATATCCAAAGAAATTAAGTATTCTTCTACTTACTTTGACTCTTATTTTTCCATTTTAATGAACAACATATTTCTTGCAAAACTACTGTAAAAATTTTGGAGATTCTCAATATAAATCTTCTTAAAGTATTGTTGTGGCATTTTGATAAATTTTCTTCAGAATATGAGCAATATCATGAATCTCTATCTTGATTATCCAATGCTTTTTCGTAATCTACAAATTCAAAACTTACTGACAGCCATATTCTTTATGTTTTCTATAAATTGTCTCAATACTTGGGTATGATTCACTGAGATAAAATCGTTTTTAAGTCCAAGTTGTTTCTTTTATTAGTTAAAACCCAAAAACTACTATTGATGAATAATAATTATTTTGAAAACAATTCGTATAGAACTGATGAAACATTGATATGTCTGTAATTTCTAATATCTTCTTTATCATCTTGTTTAAATATTAATATGAGTCATGCATTTTCTTATCATCTGATAACTTTGTTATTAAGATATTTGGTACAAAACATTGCCAAAAATGTTTATAATTATTTACTAGATTTTTTAAAGATATGATTATATTACATCATTATCTGGGACTTTTATCTTTTTCATAGATTTAATACGTCTGACTTTTTTATTTAAAATGCTGGGAAATTCAGTACGTGTAGTAATTGTAATGGTTATTTTATTTTGTTTTTGTTTTTTTTTTGTTTTTTATTATGTAATTCTTTATAAAAATTTCCACACATTTTATGATGTTATCCATTTTTGTAGTAATTGTTGCAATCTTTCTTGCTATTGCTGAAATAATATTTCTTTAAAAACCAAGTTGTTGTTTTACACTTTGAATTTTCTTATTACTTTACATACCTTTTTTTGCTAGTACACATTTATATTATCATAATTATATCGTTATTAACTATTTTTGTAGTATTTTACAAACCTATATATTCAACTCTTTTTACAAGATCAATTTTTATATTTTTTCATATTTCTTCTTTTCTTCATAAATTTTCTTCTCTCATTAAAACTTTGACTGGAAACATTATGTTTTTGTTCTCTCTATCCTTGTTTTATTGTTAATAGTGTATCACTTAATTTCCCATTGATTTTCTTGAGTGAGTATTCATCTTCAAAATTTATTAATATTTTAAACAATTTGCAAATTCTAATTTAAACTTGTTAAAATTTTTTTGAAGGTTAGAATGGCAGTGAGGGCACTCTAAATGATGACAGAAGAATCTTCATATTATTATTTGAAAAGTTTCTACAATATTCAAACCATTATTTGATGTGAAAGGAATTTGGGTTTTGAAGTAAATTGTAATAAGGCTAATTTGTTTGGTATATATAGAAGGCATCCTTAATTGAATTTCATTTGAATATGTCTACTTGCTAATAGATGAAACCATGGTTTTGGTAGAATTTTAATAAAGTTTGGGTTTTGAAGTAAATTGTAATAAGGCTAATTTGTTTGGTATATATAGAAGGCATCTTTAATTGAATTTCATTTGAATATGTCTACTTGCTAATAGATGAAACCATGGTTTTGGTAGAATTTTAATAAAGTTTAGTTTTTTTTTTTGGCTACTAGTGTAATGTTTTATATATTTTTTATTTTATTTTTTATTACAGCAGTGTTTAAGTTTTATTTTGGAGGTATAAGCTATTTATATATTTAGCTAAGGTAAGTTTTATTTTGGAGGTATAAGCTATTTATATATTTAGCTAAGGTTTATATTTATTTTTTGATGATTTTCAATTATTTATGCTTTAGAATGTATTGTATGGTTATTGGTTACTAATTATTTTAATTAAGATAGATAGATAGATAGATAGATAGATAGATAGATAGATAGATAGATAGATAGATAGATAGATAGATAGATAGATAGATAGATAGATAGATAGATAGATAGATAGATAGATAGATAGATAGATAGATAGATAGATAGATAGATAGATAGATAGATAGATAGATAGATAGATAGATAGATAGATAGATAGATAGATAGATAGATAGATAGATAGATAGATAGATAGATAGATAGATAGATAGATAGATAGATAGATAGATAGATAGATAGATAGATAGATAGATAGATAGATAGATAGATAGATAGATAGATAGATAGATAGATAGATAGATAGATAGATAGATAGATAGATAGATAGATAGATAGATAGATAGATAGATAGATAGATAGATAGATAGATAGATAGATAGATAGATAGATAGATAGATAGATAGATAGATAGATAGATAGAGATAGATAGATAGATAGATAGATAGATAGATAGATAGATAGATAGATAGATAGATAGATAGATAGATAGACAGATAGATAGATAGACAGATAGATAGATAGATAGATAGATAGATAGATAGATAGATAGATAGATAGATAGATAGATAGATAGATAGATAGATAGACAGATAGACAGATAGACAGATAGATAGATAGATAGATAGATAGATATTTGTTAATAATGATTTTATTTGAATAAAAATTGTTAATATTGTTATTTATTCTATTTTAATCTGTGGCAAGGAAAATTAAGAAATTGATTAATATGTCTAATAAAATTGTTTTAAACAAAGGCAAAACTCTCCATATAGTAGTGCCTGTGCTAAACAGAGTAATCAATGGATGCTAGAAGGCTTGTCCATAAAATCCCTATCTAGTGCCTACTCATCCAATATCCCCAGACTGGTTTCTGGCTTGTGGCCATCATCAGTGAAGAGCCTTGGAGAGAGCACTGCACCTAGATCTTAGGACCTAATGCAACCCTCAAACAGCCACCTTTTAACTCTATTTTACTACAAAACTATGAGAATGAAATTGAAAACACAAAAATATTTTGAATCAAAGCTCAATAGCTTATATAGTCATATGGGTCTGAACTCAATTCAGCACTCATCCATTTTTGTGTCTTTGGCTCTTAAACAACCATATCCACCACTATCCTATTAGGCAGGATTGGTGTTAAACCACTAAACATCACATGATCACATCTCATACTAGCATATAAATTGTTGTAAACAAAGGCAAAACTTTTCATACAGTAGAGCCACCCTATGCTAAACATAGTAACCAATTGATGCCAGAAGGCTTGTGCATAAAATTCCTATCTAGTGGCTACTCATCCAACATCCCTAGACTAGTTTCTGGCTTGTGGCCATCATCAGTGAGGAGCCTTGGATCTGAGAGCACTGCACCTAGATCTTAGGATCTAATGCAACCCTATAGCAGCCACCTTTTAACTCTACTTTTCTACAAAACTATGAGAATGAAATTGAAAACACAAAAATATTTCCAATCTAAGCTCAATAGCTTATATAGTCATATGGGTCTGAACTCAATTCAGAACCCATACGTTGGTCTCTTTGGCTCTTAAACAACCATAGCCACCACTATCCTATTAGGCAGGGCTGGTGTTAAACCACTAAACATCACATGATCACATCTCCTACTAGCACATAAATTGTTGTAAACAAAGGCCACAAGCCAGAAACTAGTCTGGGGATATTGGATGAGTAGGCACTAGATAGGGATTTTATGCCCCAGCCTTCTGGCATCCATTGATTACTCTGTTTAGCACAGGGTGGCACTACTGTATGGAGTTTTGCCTTTGTTTACAACAATTTATGTGCTAGTATGAGATATGATCATGTGATGTTTAGTGGTTTAACACCAATCCTGCCTAATAAGATAGTGGTGGTTATGGTTGTCACAGACACCAAATGTATGGGTGCTGAATTGAGTTCAGACCCATATGACTATATAAGCTATTGAGCTTAGATTGAAAATGTTTTTGTGTTTTCAATTTCATTCTCATAGTTTTGTAGTAAAGTAGAGTTAAAAGGTGGCTGCTAGAGGGTTGCAGTAGATCCTAAGATCTAGGTGAAGTGTTCTCCTCACTGATGATGGCCACAAGCCAGAAAATAGTCTGGGGATATTAGATGAGTAGGCACTAGATAGGGATTTTATGCACAAGGCTTCTGGCATCCATTGATTACTCTGTTTAGCACAGGGTGGCACTACTGTATGGAGAGTTTTGCCTTTGTTTACAACAATTTATGTGCTAGTATGAGATGTGATCATGTGATGTTTAGTGGTTTAACACCAATCCTGCCTAATAGGATAGTGGTGGCTATGGTTGTTTAAGAGCCAAAGACACCAAAATGTATGTGCTGAATTGAGTTCAGACCCATATGACTATATAAGCTATTGAGCTTAGATTGAAAATATTTTTGTGTTTTCAATTTCATTCTCATAGTTTTGTAGTAAAGTAGAGTTAAAAGGTGGCTGCTAGAGGGTTACTCTAGATCCTAAGATCTAGGTACAGTGCTCTCAGATCCAAGGCTCCTCACTGATGATGGCCACAAGCCAGAAACTAGTCTGGGGATATTGGATGAGTAGGCACTAGATAGGGATTTTATGCACAAGCCTTCTGGCATCCATTGATTATTCTGTTTAGCACAGGGTGGCACTACTGTATGGAGAGTTTTGCCTTTGTTTACAACAATTTATGTGCTAGTATGAGATGTGATCATGTAAAATTGTTTTAATTTAAAAGCTCAAGTAAATTTTTTTAAAGAATTGTAAACTTTATAATACCCCATACACACACACACACACAAATTAGATAAAAAATTGGCTTTCTTTCCTTCACATGGTTTTATTTAATATTTGAATTCTTGATTTTAAATACATTTATAAGTGGACATTTATTTAATTTATCTAATTTAATTGATAGGTTTAAAAAATTTCGAAAGAGTTTAAACTATAGAAGTAATTACAATTATTATATTTTAAATTTCATTTTTAATGTGGTATGAATTAAAAAGACAATTGGTTTATAATAAAAATTACATTAATAAGCTTTATTTAAAAAGTTTAGCAAGAGGAATATGGTATTACAGTAAAGGTCATCAGGGTTCACTTCTTTTAAATTTATCTAATTTTGTTTTAAATAATTTTGATTTAGCAATTTTAAATAATGATTCGTCCTTTGTTCTTTTTAGCGTTAGAAACACATTATTTGATTTTATTTCTGCTATGGATTGTTATACCAATATTCCAGATAATAATAAAAAGATTCTAGAGGTAGTTTTGAATAAGCAGTTACTTGAGAAAGGAAATAGATTTTTTTAAAAAAAGATTAAAAACCAATGATGGTAGTCGATTAAAAGAAGACAAAGTTAGCCGTTTTTGCATTATTAAATAATAATGATATTAAAAATAAAGTTTCTTTTTTTTTTTTTCAAATTAAACTTTATTTGCACAAAAATTAAAATATACATTGTAATACAGAGTTCATGTTTACAATCATGTGTGACACATTAAAGACTAATTAGTTATTAAATTATATGATCATTACAAGATTAAAAGTAAAATTTTATGTTATGTTACTTATCAGGGATGATCTAATTTGGCATATAAATCCCATGGCGTGTAAAGTTTGAGTGTCATGAATAAATAATACCCATGGCTATAAAGTTTTTTTTAGAATTAAATAATGAGAAGTATTTTATTTTAAACACTGATCTTGGTAAGAAAATAAAATCTAAGTTAATTAAAATTATTAAAATTATGGTAAATAAAATATTTTTTAAATTGACCTACATATTTAAATTATCCTATATAAATATGATTTGTGCTAATAACGCATGCACACACAAAGCTGAACTTTTTAAATTTTTTATATATTCCAATAATCCAAAAATAATACAAAATAAATATGCATAAGTGTGGCTGAGCACTTTCAACGGACACAACCCTCATAGTCATACTCATATTGTAACTGAAGAAAGTGGTTAACTGCAATGCAAATTTATGCAAATGACTTTATGTATTCCGTTTCTTTGATATATTGTAGCATGTGTCTTTTCTGTTGATGGTATGATTGTTTCTAACAATAAAGCAAGCCTCTTTCTCTTTTCCTTTTAAGTCATGGTTCTTTGCAAACAGCAACAGGATCCTGTGTTGGCAATCATGTCCTACTGAGCTGCAATGCTGGGTAAAAACTGAGTTACAAGTTAAGTCTGTTATTGGTTTGTTGTAAGAATATATATGTTGAGACAGCCATATAGATAGTGAAGCTCTGGTCTTAGCAAAGTACAAGGCATGGCAATTTGCTGTGGGCAGACAATTTTGTACTCCACATGAGGTGTTTGTGAGGATGGTAATCTGTCTTTGGGGTTGTTGATTAATTTGTTGGTGTTGGAGGGGTGTAACTCAGTTTTCACCCAGCATTGCAACTCAGCAGGATGTGACTGCCAACCACAGGACCCTGTTGTTGTTTGCAGTGAATGATATGACTTAAAAAAGTGAAAGAAGCTTGCTTTATTGCTAGGGACAATTATACCATCAACAGAAAAGACATGTGCTGCAATATATCCAAGAAATGGTTACGTAAAGTCATTCGCATAAATCTGTATAGCAGTTAATCACTTTCTTCAATTATAATATGGCTATGACTATGAGGGATGTGTCCCATTTATTTTGTATTATTTTTGTATTATTTTAATATATAAAGAAGTTTAAAAATTCAGCTTTGGGTGTGTATTCATCCTTAGTGCAAATCATATTTACATAATAGTATTTAATTGCAAAGTTTAAACATTTCACTTATTTAAAATATCCTAGTGATTTTTTTTTTTGGGCACCTAAGGTTTTTACAATTTGAATTCTCATACAGACAATTTTTTAATGTGTATTTTTTGATTTTACAGAAGAGATTTTTGATAAAATTTCAAAATTTCTTATAATGTTTTTAAAAATTATATAAATTAAAGTCAATTTTGTCTATCTTCTTCTTTTGAAGCATATGAGAAATATTAATGGTATTTGTTTTTGGGAAAGATTGTGTTTTTTACAGCTTAGATATTGAAAACATTTATCAATAAGTTGATAGAATAAAAATTATTCATGTATTCCTTGATCTTTTAAAGTCATTTGAATATTTTTCTGCAGATAAGATAAAGATTATTCAAGATTTGCTATTGTTATTAAAGAATTCTATGTATTTTGTGTGTGATGATTTCTTTTATAAAATTAAAGAGGTTTGGTTTATTGGTTATTTTATTTCTCTTTTAATGTACTCTGTCTATATTATTTTTTTAAAGAATAATGTTATTAATATGTTTTGTTTCTTTAAAATTATTTGCTATGCATGTCTATGATTGTGTGTTTGTTATACAGGAAGATAAATTGAAGAGTTTTTTTTTAAGATTAAATGCTTTTAATTATAATATTATATTTTTTATAGAGATGGATACATTTGAATTTATAAAGTAAAATTTTTTACATTTATATGATGATAAAGCTAGTGATGTTTTATTTTGTATTCATTCCATTAAAGAAAAAATTTTGAAAATAATACTTATATTCAGAGGAGTTAATTTATTTCAGACTATATTGAGTTAGTAATTTATTAGTAATATTATAGTTAATAAAAATATCCATAGATCAGTTAATAATAAAGATTTAAAAGATAATAAGAATAAAATGCTTATTTCTTTCCTGTATGTCATCAAATAGTAAATTGATTTATTAAAATAATTCTTCATTGGGTGGTATGAAAGTGGCTTTAAAGAAAGGCCTGAATTTAAATTCATTACTAAATTTTTCAAAACAGTTGATTGCAGTTCTTTTTTCTGGAGTAGTTTATAAGATTTCTTACAGTGGTTATAAAATTTATATAGGTCAGATTAAATTAAGTCTTCATGAAAGAGTTAAAGTTCATAAGAGTAGGTTAAAATAAATACAATAACTCAATTTTGTATGTATATTTATGAGCTGAATATAGGTAATAAAATATTATTTGACAATTTAGATCTCATCTTTTATGAAAAAAGTATTGAAAAGAAGAATAAAAGAAACTTTGATGATAACATATTTTGAATCTTAGGCCATCAATCTCATGAAGACTTCCTATGATGTTTAAGGAAGTTGGATTTTGAAACAATAGGAAGGCTATTTTATTTAGTATATATTGTAATGGTATGAAAAGTAGAGCTGCTTTAACCTAACCAAGAAATGTAGGTAGAGGTGGTTCAAATCTCACCTACTCCTCCAGATTTCTACTAAGAGACTTACTCCCCATACCTCAGTAGAAGTTATTCTTTATGTATGCCCAGTCTTGAGAAAGAGATGAGATCCCAAAGGGGAATTTTAACTAAGAAAGATCAGATTTAAATTATATAAGGACACAAACAAGATATTGATGAGGTTTGTGAATGAAGGTTTATTGTTCAAGTAAAAAAATGACAATTTGAAGAAACAATTGACAAAAAAAAATGTCACAAATTATTTTTTTGCAGCAATAAACAGGGATGATAAATACATTTAGCAAGATCCAATTAATGTACATAAACAAATCGATTGGCATCTATAAAACCATACTATGTCTAACCAACAACTGGGTGCTTTACTTTAAAGTAGACAGATAAACCTAACTCTAGAGTGAAATTACAAAAATGGATAATTGGTTAAACTAGTTAAATAGATTTAGGCCATGTTCAAAGATAACCTGTATTTAAATGAAAAAATAAAAATAAATCCCCCAGTGGACATTTTTCAGATTTACTCAGTAATATTTTGAGCATATGATAAGGTTTTATTCATAATAAAATTAAAAACTATCATGGTCCTTGGTGATTCAATTATGTGAATTTAGAAGTGAGTCTTGGGGCATGAAGGTTTTATACATAGCTAACTTGACATCTGGATAGCACTCTGGGTCTAACACATTTTTAGAAAAATTGAGCTCATTCACCGCAGCATGATCTAAGCTCAGGGCTAGAGTATAAGTGCTCGAATACAGTAGAAATATATGAAAAAGGGACAAGATCCACTTTATTATCAATGGCAATCTCAGAACATGGTTAGTCTATGAATCAAAAATGATGGGAGCTATGGATATGTGCCAAGACCCTCATAAATTACCAAGTAACACAATGTAAGAGAAAACGTGGTCAAACGACCATTAAACTTTAAAAAAACCTTAGATTATACAAAAACTGTAATGGCATGAAAAGTAAAGCTGCTTTAACCTGACCAAGAGATGTAGGTAGAGGGGGTTTGAACCTCACTTACTCCACATTGCTACTGAAAAACTTACTTCACAAACCTCACTAGAACTTATTCTTTATGCATGCCCAATGATCAGGGAGAGATGAGATCCCAAAGGGAAATTTTAACAAAGAAAATCAGGTTTAAATTATATAATGACACAGACAAGATATTGATGAGGTTTGTAAATGACAGTTTATTGTTCAAGTAAAAAAATGACAATTTGAAGAAACAATTGACAAAAAAAAATGTCAGAAATTATTTTTTTGCAGCAGTAAACAGAGATGAGAAATACATTTAGCAAGATAACAATTAATGTACATAAACAAATCGGTTGGCAACTATAAAACCATACTATGCCTAACAAGAAATTGAGTGCTTTACTTTAAATTACAGAAAAATCTAACTCTAGAATGAAATTACAAAAATGAATAATTGATTAAACTAATTAAATAGATTTAGGCCATGTTTAAAGATAGCCTGTATTTTAATGACAAAATAAAGATAAATCACCCCAGTGGACATTTTTCAGATTTACTTAGTAATATTTTGAGCATATGATAAGCTACGGTTTTATCCATAATGAAATTTAAAAAATATCATGGTTCTTGGTGATTCAATTATGTGAGTTTAGAAACAAGTCTCAGATACAAAGGTTTTATACATGGCTAACTTGAGGTCTGGATAGCAATCTGGGTGTAACATATTTTTAGAAAAATTGAGCTCATTCACCACATGTGATCCAAGCTCATGGCCAGAGTATAAGTGCTTGTGTCCAGTAGTAATATATGAAAAAGGTCAAGATCCACTTTATCATTAATGGAAATCTCAAAGCAGGGTTATCCTATAAATCAAAGATAAGAGGAGCTATGGATATGTGCTTATACTCCCATGAATGACCAAGTCACACAATATAAAAGAAAATGTGATCAAATGACCATTAAACTTTAAAAACCTTAAGTAAAATATATGTATATGAAATAATATGACTTCAAAATTTTCTGAGACTGAGAAAATATCCACTCTTAAAAATAATTATTACTTTATCCTTTTTAACTAACATTAAAATATAAAAAGATAGGTATATTAATTAATCACTATTTAACTAATTTGCCCTTAGAGTTAATGAAGACTTAAGAATTATAAAATGCTTAAGCTTGATTGGTTTTGGACAAATATATATATATATATATATATATATTTGTATACATCTGTTTTTACTATATCTATACTATCTATATATATATATATATATATATATATATTAGTAAAAACAGATGTAGACTCTAAGAAAGTATAAAAAATATAAGGCAGAATTGGATCTTTCTTATAAAATTATAAAATTGAACACCTAATTTTTATTTTTTACTCAATATTATGTATATAGTTTTTTCATACTTTTCATATGACCTTTTCCCCATATTTAAATTTACTAGGGTAGTTAGTGTGTATCATTATTTTCAATATCTATGCTTTTTATAAACTACAACCTGGAACAATAATTGAAAAAAGGACTTAGAAAAATGAAATATAACAATTAATACCATATATTTACAGCAAATCTTCTATCTCTCACTGGTTATCACTTGAGAATTAAAAGTTTTATATGGAATAGTAACCAATATTCTGAAAACTCTTTGTATTGCAAAAGTTTACAGTGTAAAAAATAATTGATCTATCATCATTAATAAATTTAAATTATTTAAATGATGTCATGCATTATAATTAAAATTTTCCAAGTTACCAAAAGATTAAGTGTATCTGTCATAACTATATACATTAGTACATTAATGTGTGACCAGTAGTTTGAAAGTTATTTACAATAAAATTAAATAAATTTTATTAATGGTTGACAAATTATAATATATCCACTTTAATACTAGGATTTTTGATATGAATATTAAATATGTGCATTCAGAATAGAGTTTACTATTAACTGAAAGAAGCTGTGAATATTCCTGGAGAACGTTAAGAAACTAAGCAGAATAATTTTCTATTGTTTATTCAAAATATATTTTTTTAATTATAACTATTGTTAATATATGATTATTCATATGGTAAAAGAAAATGAATGAGATGCTCATCAGCCTGTAAATGTCTGCATAGTGATTCAATGACTATTTATCACTACATTTAAAATTAAACATCATATGAACCCCATCTCTTATACTTGTGTGTAACTGTTGTTAAAACAGGCAAAACTCACTATATATATATATATATATATATATATATATATATAGTGACAATAACTCACTATATATATATATATATATATATATATATATATATATATAGTCACACACAACAAGCTAGAGTAATCAATGGATGACAGAAGGCTTGTGCATAAAATTTCCATCTATTACCTACTCATCCAATATCGACAAACTAGTTTCTGGCTTATAAGCTAATGGGCTTGGATTGAAAACATTAAGGTGTTTTCAGTTTCGGCCTCATAGTTTTGTAGTTAAATGGAGGTAAAAGGTGGTTGCTGGAGGGTTGCATTAGATCCTAAGATCTAAGTGCAGAGCTCTCAGATCCAAGGCTCCTTACTGATGAAGGCCATAAGCCAGAAACTAGTCTGAGGATATTGGATGAGTAGGCACTAGATGGGGATTTTATGCACTAGCCTTCTGGAATCCATTGATTACTCTAGCTTGTTGAGTGTGGCAATATATATAGTGAGTTTTGCCTGTTTTAGGTTTAAAATTCAAACAAAATGTAATCTTTCTTATCAATTATTTGATAATTTTAACAGAAATACTATTTGAATTTTTTGAAGGCAAGAGAAAAAAGTGTGTGAATGAATTTTATGTATAGAAAATTAAATTATTCTTAGGAGATTGTAAAATCACCACTAAGGCAGCTGGCAAATAATAAATTTGTAAAACTTATCTGATGTAAACCAAGACTATTATTAAATGATGGCATCTTTTTGAAGTATGTACTACTTCAAATCATGTGCAAGTGAATGAATATTGTTTATATTGTAAGAAGTGTGTAATATTAAATGAGATATTGGTGATCTATGTAAAGTTAAAATTAAGTATGTAAAGATGATTGAATATATACAATAATACACAAGACCCAAATATTGAAAACATAGTAGAAATAGATTTTTTACAAATAAACTTTAGATTTGGTAGACGATTAAAAATTGAAAATGTTATCAGGATGATAGAATAAAAAGTAACACCATACTTCTGAGGTTTTCAGAAATGTAAAACTATATTATAAATACTTTCTTTGAAAAAAATGCTAAAAAAATGAACAGGGATGTATTTGCAAAAAGATACAGCAGAATTAATATATATATATTGTGTGTGTAATATAATAATAAAATATCCGTTATTAAAACAAAATTGTAATTACAATAAAAATAATAATTTGGAGAAGCCATTGAGATACTTAAAAGGTCAGATTATATCAATGAGCGAGATGATACACGCAAACTTCCTCCTATTTGGAAAGATTTTTTAAAAAACATTCTTAATTTAATATTTTTGTTATTGGTGGAACTTCAACTTCTTTTTTTTTCTAATCAGTGGTTGTAGCACCTCTACAACCATCTTTCTACCTTTTATCACCCAGTAGATGACTTGTGTGATCAAGTAAAACATCAGTATTTTAATATTTAAATTTTTTAATATGGATGAACCAACAAAATATGTCTTTTATATATGTATTTCAATAATCTAATGTTTTAAAAGATTAAAAGCAGGAACTGATAAGCTATTAGTTAAATGTAAGGGAGTATTAATACAAAACTAAAAAAAAAATGAAAGCAATTAAAGAAATCAGTATTGATAATTTATACTCATCACGTTGTGAAACATTCCTATGAATTTATATTAGAACTTGCAAATACATTACAAACTTTGACAGTCACTTAAATTTAGCTGAAACCAATAAGAAAATAATTGATATTTTGTTATTAACACTTTGCAAAAAAGAAAAACAGTTCAAAAAAGCAATTCACTTATAAATTGTTTAGTGAGAAAAGATAATATTTGAGGAAAATGAAAATATGAAAAATTGTTAAAGTGATCCTTTAAGAATATATTAGAATTTGCTAAGATATTAAATATATAAGAAGACATAATTGTGAGTTGACAAATTAAGATATAGAAAGAAATAAAAACCTGAAAATTCTAAAAAAAAAAAATTGGGATTGGAAGTAAGACTATTTTAGCAAAAAGAAAAGACAAAACTATAAGTAAAAAGAGAGTCTCATCAAGAAATATGTGAAAAAGATATAAAAAAGTATATATTAATAAATAACAAGAAAACAAAGTTTCCATAACAATTAATGTATACTTTAATTTCCAAGAATTTTAAATAAAAAGTTGAGACATTGAATTAAATGTATGAAAAAAAATTTATTAAAAATAATGATATTACTATTGATATTAAAAAAACATGTGAAAGAAAGAGAAAAATTGTTGACAAATCTATATTTCCTAGTTCTAAATGATAAAGATAATCCAGTTCATTCAAAGAATGCAGTAGTAATATTGATATATAGAAATGTGGTAAAGAGTATACAAAATTTTACTAGGTCAATGAAAAACATGACCACTTCAATTTTTTTATTCAATCAATGAAAAAAAAAAAAAAACGAGCTTGAGTTAAAAATGGTTTTAACATAATGGATCATCTCCAAGTACAGATATAAATTATATCAAGAACCAATGATTATAAACTGATATTAAATTTTAAATTTGGAGTTTATAAAAATGCATTTGTATTTTCATTATAATTAAAGCTTTGGTTATAGACCCAAGAAATTATGATATTCTAAATAATATATATCTCAATTCAACAACAGTTATTAGATTACATGGATACACTAATCAGGTTAATATTGAAAAATATGAATGCAGGATAATTCTAAATTTTTTAAACTTTTTACAACAGTTTTACAAAAAAATATTTTGTGGATTGAAATAGGCATTTAAAAGAAAAATAAAGCTGAAAAGCTACATTATATAAATTGTTGGTTGTTTTTGAAAATAATGCTGCCAAACTTACAGAGAATATTGCAAGAGTTATCAGATTAAAATTGGAAAGTATTAAGAAAGATAAATGAGAAAAAGTCTAAAATAATGTTCAATGATTTTTTTCAAAAAAAATAAAGATTAGTAATCATAAATTAGATAAAGTTAGAAACTGTAAATATTTATGGTCACATTATTAGTAGAAATGGAAACATAATGGATGAAGTTAATCATAGAATTAAACTTGGATGGAGTACTTTTGACTGAAATATCATGATATTAAAAAATATGTATTTGTGTAGGAAGACAAAGTGGAATTTACCAGATTGCATTGAACATATGAGAGAAGCACCATACAAAAATTTCAGTCAGTTAACAAATATGAATATGTGTGCTTGAGGAGAAGTGAGATGGAATCAAAAGTGAAATATTTGGGTAAAAAAAATAAATGTTGGCATCATCAAAATAATTGTGAAACTAAAATGGAGCTAGGATAAACACATTTATAGAAGAAGTAATAATAGTTTGATAATTGTAGTCATAAATTTGATCTCAAGAAATTATAAAAACACTAGAAAAAGGCATATGTTATCTTGATGAATAAATGAAATAAATAAGTCTGCAGTTGGAGAAAGGGAGGACTAAAATTTAAAAAAAATTTCACCACGCAATGGATAAGAATGATTGAAAACGGTGATAGTCATTTTCATCTCTATTTGCATTTATATATATATATATATATGTGTGTGTGTGTGTGTGTGTTGAGGGTTTTTTTTTTTTCAAAAACTTACTGAGTGTCAAGTAAATTCTAGAAACAAAAAAGTAACATTGCCTTTTCAATGATAACTTAAATATCAATTAAAGTTAAATTGAACATCGTGATAATAACTAATAGAGATTTACAGATTTATTAATGCTGTTTGTTGTAAATATTCGTTTTATGAAAAGTACAATCAATATATTTAAGGAAAATCATTTTTATAAATATTCAAAATTATATATATATATATATAACTTCAGTTAAATTTAAGTGTCAATGTTTACATTTTAATTTGCTTTAAAAAATTAAAATTAAAAATGTTAGGTTAAAATATTAAAACACTAATGAAAAATATTGGGGAAAGGTGGGATATTTTAGTGGAATATCGTTGAAAATATTTAAAATAATTAAATATTTACAACTTTTAATTTTTTAATTTGCAAATGTTTTTTTTATTTATTTTAGGTAGTCATTATTATTATGGAATATTTTTTTAGTGCAAAACATATCCAGTTGTATTTTTTTAAAAATAAATAAAAAGTTGTTAAAAGATATAAAGAACTTTTTTATTCCATCATTAAATTTTGAGTTTTTTAAATGATCTGTTCTCTTGCACTTTCCAATTAATTAACATTAGCTTGCAACGTAAATTTTGTTTTTATTTGCTTAAAGAGTTTTTTTTTTTTTTTTGCGTGTTTATCAGCAGGCAATATTTTGTACATTTTTTGTACTATTTTTTTACGAGAATACATTAATGTTTATCATTTACAAACAATACTAATGTTTAATAGTTAAAATAGGTTGAATGTTTGTTTTTTTTTTTCGATGTATATATGTAAAAAATAAACTCAAAGTTAAAAGTTTTTGAATCGATTGCTAGTTAAAAAAAGTTTGAAATAATTCAACTGAATGGTGAATTATGATCATCAAAATCATTTTGATCACATGACCTCTGAAAAACTTATATAATTCTTCTTTTGCTATTATGTTAATTAATTACTTATTTGTAGTAATATAAATATTATGCATATATTTTGAAATGTGTTCCGTTGTTGTTGTTGTTTTTTACTGCAAAAAATTAGAATCTAATGGCCAAATAATAAATGTTAAAATCAATAAAAACAAAAATTGAATTATAAATTAATAGAGAGAATTGAATACCTAATAAAAGAAAAATAATAAAATGAGATAGGTGCTAGTTAAAAAATACCTATTAAATAAAGAGATCTAAATAATATTATATAAGAACAATATTACATTTTATTATATATTGAATATTAAGTATTAGCAATTTAAAAAAAATTGCCAGATTATTGTTGTTTATACAAAGGAAGCAATTTTCTGTGTTCTAATGTATATACTGAGAAATCTGGAATTTTTAATAAAATTTCAATAAAGTCAATAAAAATAAGATTTAAAATTAAAACCAGAATATAAAAGTATACATATAGAGAATTTAGGGAAAATTAAAAATCGTGTACTGAATGTTATTTATTACCAGAAAAAATGTGTTATTGAAAAATATATTAAATGCAAAGATTATTGAATCAATAGTGTATTGTAACAGCTCTGTTAGTTAACAATCGAAGAAATCTTTAATAAAATGTATTTACAAATGCCTAAAAATAATGGTGCAGTAAAACATATAGACTAATCTATAAGATAGACTGAGAAAAAATGATAGGAAATTTATTTATATTAAATGACCCAATATGCTAGGTTAAACTCATGTTATTATAAAATCCTAATATTCAAAATAATAATAATAATAATAATAATAATAATAATAATAATAATAATAATAATAATAATAATAATAATTCATATTAAGAATTAAACTCTGTTTTAATATTTTTTACATTTATATTTATAATGGCAGAGCATCATAATGTATATATATATATATAAAATACATATTTTGCGGGTTCATCTGTGTTAAAAACTTTTAATATTAATATACTGACATTTCGACTTGGTCACACAAGCCATCCACAGTACCTTTTATACTCTGTGGATGGCTTGTGTGACCAAGTTGAAACGTCAGTATATTAATATTAAAAGTTTTTAACATGGATGAACCTGCAAAATATGTATTTTATATACTTAACCCATGCAAATCTTCGTTTTAACATATATATATATTGTAGTGGTAAGTAGATAATGACATATATAATATATATATATATATATATATATATATATATATATATATATATATATATATATATATATATATATATATATGTAATCATATGATTGGATGACAATTGTAATGGAAAATATATTAAATCAATATAAATGAAGAAAAAAAGGAATTTAAACATTGGTAATCAATGTAGCATGTCATATATGCCATAGTAAAAGATGATATGGCCTAAATTATTGAGCAACATTTATAATGGATAGATTATATTAGAAATAAAGAAAATATTTGGATAAGATGTACCTATGAGGCACTCATAAATTAACCAAGTTTCATAGTAACTTGTCAACTATAATAAAATGTATGTACCATGCAAGAAGAAATAATATGAAGATAATAAATGTAATTCCTATTTAATAGCATGTTATACATATATTAAGACAAAATAAATTACTTCAAAATAAATATATTAAACTATAATATTACCATGGCTAACTATATCACAAACTTAATAATCTTGAGCATTGACTGGAATATATTGATAATTAGTTCTCAGGGTTAATTTAACTTATGATTAATTATATACTAGATATATTTCGTAACAAAAGGAATTTTATTAAATCCAAAACATATTTACTCAATTGACATTACCAATTGTTTAATACTTTTATGTCGGCTAGCTGGTAGAACTGATGTACTAAAATCGAGAGAAAAAAAATGAATAAATCAAATATAAAACTCAAAATCATTCTTTTATATAAAATAATTGATACAGCTTTATTTTAACATTGCAACTTTATATTTATAATAGCATACATATGCATATATACATATTTGGGGAAAATAAGAATAGTTTTACTTTGTAAATACTTAATTTTTTATTTCTAAATTAAGTATAAAGCTTAACAATAACATTTATAATTTGCAATTAAATAAGAATAGTTTTACCTTGCAAATACTTAATTTTTATTTATAAATTAAGTATAGAGTTTAACAATAACACTGATAATTTGCAATTTATATTTACATAGGAACCGTATAAGCTGTTATGAAGTTAAAGAAATATACAAATCAATAAACAAATTGGAGATACCTTGTTGTATTTATAATTTAAGTTAGATATGTATTTCTTTAATACATTTTTTAAATACTACATTAAATAAAGACCAATTATAAATAGCAAATGACTAAATAACTAAATTAGCAAATATTAAATGGATTCAATGAATGAGGCATTTATCAAAAGTCACTTATATACATATAAGTTATAAATTCATTGTCCATATAATGTAAATCATCTAAATAAACATTTAAAAATAACTAAGTGATTTACATCTACATTGGTAAAGTTTTAGATGACTATAGCATATACATAACATGTGTGGATTATACTGACTGGCCATATGCTTATAAATTCAAATATTTATAATTGTAAAATATTGTTGGTTAGTTTGTGCATGATTACAGATCATGATAGCACAAAACACACACATTCTCATACTTTAAAGCACTAACATAATTGATTGCATCCTAAAGTAATCACATCCTTTAAACAAACTTATCTTGACATTGCATACTAAAATACAAGCATCTTCACCTACTGAGGTGGAAAATTTAAATTAAATCTCATGAGCGATAAATCCAAAAAGAGTACTCTATAATGCAACTAGCATAAATATATTAAAAGCATGGTGGCTTCCAATATAACACCTACATTTGAGGCAAAAGAGGATGCCTGGATCTTTATGTCTCAGTGCACCAGGAATATATATATGGAGAGGCTCACGAAAAACAACAACACTAGGTAACTAGAAATATGTGATTACTATCACTGAAAATATAAGCACTATCACTCATAGATAACTAATAGGAATGGGGAATTTATCCACTCTATCCAGTAATAATACTAACTGTAATAAATAAGGCTTGATATACCAAGGCTACAACGAACAAAACCAAGATAAAAACTTCACAATAATGGACTAAAGTTATAACTATAATTTTAAACTTAATAAATAATAAGTAATGTATGTACCAACAAATAGGTTTAAAAATCAACTGACTTACATATAAATAAAGATAATGACTAGCATATGAAATATTGGCACAGATATATATAATGCACACAAGTATGAAATATTAAATGTTTTAATATTATAAGATTTAATGGATATGTTTAAATGTAATTAGATTGTTAGACTATTAATTGAAGAACTACGATAATCATTAAACAATGATATTACTTATATATATATATATATATATATATATATATATATAAGTAATATATACAGTTTTATAAATCTGTACACCTATACAATTTCTATGTATTGAAATATAATTTACTGCTTTCTAATTTAAATTGACAAATGAATTTTATCATTTATTACACTTGGAAAAAAAACCCCATAAATATTATATATATAATAACACATATTCCCATAGTTTAAGTTATAAATGTCTTTAAAATAAATAAACAAACATATATACTAAAAATGACTTTCATCATTCTTAAAATTTTACTATTGAAAATTAATTTGTAGGTTATTTTGAACATTTTAATTATATATTCCTTTACAAAGATATATTACATGTTGCATAAAAATCCAAAAAAGAAAAAGAAAAAGAAATAAACAGTATAAAGAAAAATAAGATATAGTTGCTGTTTTTTTTTTTACCTTATATTTGCACTAGTGTTTAATCATTGAAAAATCAGCTAGTTATCTGCAGCACTTTCTTTATTTCCCTTGTTCTAAAATAGCTTGAAGTGATGTGAATATGTACATATTGTAAATAAATAAAGAGATTTGGGTAAAACTACAGTTTACAGGTCACAATAAAATTCGAATTTTGTTTCACATTTTTCTCACCAGAGTGTTTCTTGTTGAATATTTAAATAAGAAAATAATTAAAAATAATTAAAATAATAATTAAAAAAATAATTAAAATAATAACAATATATCTTACCAACATTCGTAATTACTGTCCATTGTAGTTTTCACTTACAATAACGATAAAATTAGCAAAGACTGTGTCAGTCGTGTAGAGAATCCTAAAAGCAAATTCCTGCAGATATGATTCGAATAAAGTACTGTTGATCCCGCACTGATGTTTTAGCTTGCGTTTAGCTCTCATCCACATATTTTCCACATTTTGTGTGTGGATATCAGAGTCGTGATTATCTACAAAGTTCTCCTAGTGTATGACGACAGAGTGCATATATATACCATTACAGATTGTGCTTAAGTTGTTGTATGCACCCCATCCATCCATAATGATGTGGGTCCCTGATAAAATATATTCATGTATTTTTGCTTCGAGAGTCGCAGCTGATCGGTTAAGGACCTCTACCAAGAAACACTTTCCTGAATTTCTCTCTATTCCACCAAAGACCCAATGACCTTCTCGAATTGCTCCTCTGTGATATTTTCGATGAAAATATTTCATTTCATCAACTTCTATGATTTTAGGTGCTCCATTATCATCAAATCCACTGACCTGTGTTGGATGTCTGTGAAAATACGTTACACACTCTTTGCAGCAAAAATTTGCCCAGTCTACTATAATGTGCCAACTTACACTTAACTCGTGAACAAGAAGACACTGTGGCAAATTATGTGCCCAATAATATACTACAAGCATAATTGTCTTGAAGGATAAATGGCTTCTAAAAAAAGAACCTTTCTGATAGATACACGACAGCGACATAACATGCATTGCCATCTGTGACCATCTCCACATTCTTGCTGTTTGATGAGAGAACACTGCACGCTGAAATTCTGGCATAGAGTACTATTTTTAAGCAGGTGCCTCCTTGCTAACCACTTCATTGCTAACTCCGGAGTTCGAAGCTCATTTACCAACAGAAACAATGTCCAATTTTCTACGCGAATATCTGCAGCATGTAACAATTCATTTTCTGGAACTACAACTACATTACCATTTAAAGGATTCATTTTATGAATTATGCTGGAAGTTAAAAAACACTGAAAAACATGTGTTACAACTTTGAAAAACTTGTAAAATGTGTGCCAAGACAATGTAACAATTCCACAGTAATTCGACAAGAAACACTGTGGTGAGAAAAATTTGGACAGAAATTACGAATGTTGGTAGGATATATTGTTATTATTTTAATTATTTTTTTAATTATTATTTTAATTATTTTTAATTATTTTCTTATTTAAATATTCATCAAGAAACACTCTGGTGAGAAAAATGTGAAACAAATTTCGAATTTTATTGTGACCTGTAAACTGCAGTTTTACCGAGGTTTGCTTCTTGTTATGAAAACCATTAATTTTAGTCATTTCCTGTATCTTCTGTTATATACATGATGAAATTGAATATTATTTTCAAATCACTAATTAATTTGAAAGTTATAATGAAATGTATCAGTCAATTATAATAGCTATTTGTTTTTTTTTACACTTATTGAAGAACGCCGGTTTACTTTTGAAGTTCTATGTTTTACTGAAGTTTCGAATGTTGTTTGATAGGCAAGTGGAAAGGGCACATGCCCCAAATAATAAAAGTTGTACTTAGCACATTGTCATTAGTATTAATCTTTAATCCAATGATTTTTTTAAGGAAATTTATATGAGAAATTTGGAGAAAATGATGAACGAAAATAATGTCTTCCTTTTTTTTTATCATTGCCCCTGGATTCCCGCCTTTCATAAATCATGTGCTGATTCAACAATTTTTTAAACCATTATTTAGCAATTTTAAAATTTTTTAAAAATAAAAAAAAATAACAATTTCAATAAAAAAAATACATATATATGTATTATATTAAAAGATTTACATTACAATTCACAAATCAAATAAATATTTAAACAATCAGAATAATATTACTATATCTTTTTATAATTTTTTTAAAATAAATAAATAAATAAAGGTACAATATATTTATATTTAGCAATTTAAATACTATCGCTAATGATTATTTTGTTATGCATACATTCATAATTATATATGTATATTTTGCCACTATAAAAATTTATCTCAAAACAAAGCATATATCATAATAACTAAATAAATCTGAACCAAATAACAATAAAACTATTACAAACCATGCATTAACAACTTATTTACAAATCCTTAAATAAAACTATAGCAAAGACATTTTTTTAAAACCATACTATAGCTTCAAATAGTAAGGATGGACTTTCTATCCTGTACAATATATATATATATATATATATATATATATATATATTGCTTTGTAAATATGTCATTACTTCATATTTACCCAAGAATGAATGCAGTGACCTATTGTATAATTTCACTGTGAAAATAATATATTTATATTATATAGAATTCAGAATAAAAAAATTAACAAAATGTAACTCTTAAAGTTTTACTACCAATGCAGACTTCTCAAGAACAAAAAAACAAGAGCATTAACACATGCATACTAAATACATTTCCCATAATTTTCAATTACATTTTGATTATCTTTAATAACAAAACTATCTTAAATAAGTTAACAGCTTTAGCATCATAAGTTTTTAATAATAAATATTCTTTTATTCTTTTCTTTATATCATTCTTTAAAAAATGACCTTAGACTACATAAACATAGTCTTATGACCTATATTTATTTCAAATTTGAGCAGGCTATTTTTTAAAAGAATGAGCCAAAGATAATATAAAATCTCTATTATTAAAAATTAATTATATTGAAATTGTTAACATATATGTATAATATTTAAATATATGTATATTGTCTATAATATACTTAATGTAATTATAAGGGATTGAACTCAGATTTTCAAACTCTCTACATCTATCTAATCCATCATATACAACTTATACACATGATCACATATAAGTAAAAAACACAAATGATCTCAAATATACATATTTTGTGCTGAACCAGCACTCATTACTTGGTCCAGATCACCATCTCCCATACACATATAAAATCAGTGCTTAGTTTATATTAAAATAAAAAATCTTCAAACTTTCATGGACAAGCTTTAATTTTATCCATACTCCCAACTCTTCAGCCATCCATTACATTGAAAATCTGAAGATAGAATGTTCAAAACCCATATTGATACCAATATTATTGTCATACCCATGTTGAACTTAAGTCAATATGACCCCTCATGCATAATACCTTAATATATCCATTTAATTATACAGAAAAGAGATGGCAGAACTCTATTTTTGGTACATATAGGGATATCTAGAGTACAAATAATTGTTTTTACTTTGATGGTTCTTTTTCTTGTCTATTTAAGGTTTTCTTAATAATAACTGATGGATAACCATTTTTCATAAGAATTTGTTCTACATAGATTTTTTTTTCCTTTTTCAAATTGCTGCTTTCTGAACAAACTTATTTTGCATTGTTGAACAAACTTCTTTTGTTATAACTCAATGTTTGGTGTTTTTGGAAAGATTGAATATATATATATATATATGCAAAGTATTTTCTTGTGCATGTGGGTTTTCTGTAAATGGTAGTTTTGATTTTTTCTTGAGGGAGCCTTGTCACAAGACCATTTAAGAATACCAATTTTTGCTTTTGTTCTCATTCTATTGTAAATCTAATTGAAGAAGATATGTTGTTGATGTGTTTCCATAAAGTTCATAGTAATAATCCATCATGTGGCCAAACAACAAATGTAACCTAAACATAGTAAAGCAAATCTTTAGGTAAATATGGAGCAATCTTTATGGCTGAAGGTATCAAGTTCTTCCATGTAAATATTGCTAATCAGGGGTAACAAATGGTAATTCTTTAGGCAATTCTTGGTTTTGTTGAAAGAATTCTGTGTTGTATTAAAAGCAGATTGTTGATATGCAGAATGTTACTAGTTTATTATACTAATAATCAGAAGAGTTGTTCTGGTTTGTAAGCTATTATCACCATTTAATCTTTTTCTAACAACATGGTACATTTGTGAACAAACTTTACATATCAAAGCATACTTGTCTGGCAGTTCTTTCACCTTGAATATTCTTGAATAATTTTACAAAATGTCTAGAATTCATAACAAAGAAGAAAGTCTTCTACACAAAATATTTAATAACTTTGAAAAGAAATCTTGATAAATTTTGGCAAAATTAATTTCTAGAACTAACAATAGGTCTTAATGAAACATGATCCCTATGAACTTTAGGTAGACCATAATGATATAGAATTTTGCTGAAATATGATGTTAGCTTTATTTTTCTTCAATTACTGAAGTATCTGTGATGCTTATTGCATAATGTTTGGACTTTGTTTCTGTACTCAGTATCAGATTTTTTGCCACTTTTGTATTTGGCTGCAGTAAAAAATTATTGTATTTTATTGTCATGATAAGTTGTATCTATTACAACTGATGCATTGCCTTTGTCAGCAGGGAGATTGATAATAGATTTATCTATTTTGGGAGATTTCATTGCTTCCTCTTATTATAAGATATGTTTGACGTCAATTTTTGTTGTGTTTCAGATTGTCTTGTCATTCTCCACAATTATTATGCTGCTTATTTTAAAGACAATTTTTGAGTCATTTTCTTTGTGATTGCCATTATTTCTAATAAAGGGATATTAGATGGTGTAATGGCAAAGTGTAATCCTTTTTTTGTAAACAAGGTTTTCAATATCTGTTAGATGTTTAGTACTGAGATTTTTGTTTTAACAGATGAAGCTGTTTCACTGCTTGTTACATTATGACTTTTGACATGCCCATGTAATTTGCATTTTTTTTTCTTTTGGCATTCTATCATTTTTTATATGATATAAAATATGATTTTGTTACTGCTGCAAAGTCTTCATCAGTAAGTTTATTTTTTATAAAACATTCCACATTATTAATGGAATGCAAGGTTTGATTTTTGAAAAAACGTTTGCACATTTATTCTCTCTCTTAACATAGCTTAACTTGCTCTCTGAATAATTTTGTCAGCTCCCTAGAAGTAAATTAGAGGTTTTAATTGCAAACCCTTTGGAACTATCCTTTTAGATTTACAATTACATAAGAAAGTAAAATGATTTTTTTTTATTATGGTTCCACATGTTAGTATATGCACAGCATTTTGAAAAGTATTCTCCTTTTCTCTGCAGATGTTGCTGGTCTGAACAGTGATAGTACTAGCATGGGACTAAAATCATGACCCTTAGATTTTTTAATACTGAATTTTAAGATAACACTGTAACTAACTGAGTCATACTGCAAAAGACAACAATCAGTAGAAATTTCATATACTTGTATATGAAGTTCCTTCTCATTGTCTCACTTTTTCCTAAGTGCAATATTGATTAGTGGTTTCCATAGATTATATATAGTCACTAGGTTGAGTGATGAAGTTACTTACCATTATCATTTGGGCAGCTTCTTTGAATTTTTTCTTTGTACCTTTTCTTCCCTATCCAAAATTTTTGTATTTCTTCAATTGAACATATTTTTATTGATACATACATGGTCTGCTATCTTAGACATCTCTGTTTTCTCTCTTCTAATTATCAGTTTGTGCTTTTGCAATCACTTTTCAATGGGATTACTGGTCTCACTAATATACCTTCTTCTACATTGTCATGGTATTTCATGGTATTTTATAGTTGCAGTTTTTGCTTTTCAGTATTTCAAGTTTAGGCTTTTTAGATGTTAGAATTCATTCATTAGATCATATAGCTCTGGAAAGCTGTTCTGTTATTATAATGATAGCAGAGGTTTGCTACTCTTGGTATGTATGGATACACTACATTAACAATAATTATTTTTCTTGATGGTTATTTTTGTTGTCTATTTATTAATAGCAGCTGATGGATAACTATTTTTCATAAGAAATTGTTCTATATAGATCTTGTCTTTTTTTTAAATTGATGGTTTCTGAACAAATCCTTTTGCTCTGTTCCATAGTGATAGTATAACTCCATAATTTGCATTTGGTACTATGACTGGATGTATATGCTAAGTATTTTCCTATATGTGTGGGTTTTCTTTAAACAGTAATTTTGATATTACCATGAAATTATGGTCCTGAATCAATTCCCATGCTAGTACTGTCACTTGTCATAACTGCAACACCTGAAAAAGAAAAGAGAATAATATTTCTCAAAATATTGTGTATATACTAACCTGTATGCTATTACTAACAGTTGAATGCAATAAGAATATTTAAATAAAATTACATTTTTCTAAAGACATTTAATACTTACTATTAGATGATGGAAATATTCCAAAATATAAATATAATTAAAATAGTATTAATTGTTAATACAAATATGTATTGATATAAATATACTAGCTAAAAATTAACAATGCTGCACTAATTAAAATAAATCAAGTCTGTAATACAATAAATGAATAAAGATTGAGCAGGCTTTATTAATAAAATAATCCCAAATCTATGATAAAATAATATTTGAAATCTATTAACCCCCAAAAAAAAAAAAAAAAAAAAAAAAAAAAAAAAAAAAAAAGAGAAGAAAAAAAAAAAGGGGAGAATATATTTACATTGTTATCCATCCATAATTAATCCTTCTTTTATTGTAAGGTAAATTTATATTGTATTCAAGAATATATAACGATATTAAACTTAATGATTATATAATTTTATTACAAGAATGTATAGATAGCTTTTCTACCAATGAATGTTCATGAAAATATTAGATTAACTTTTAATCATTACTGGATTTTATCATAATAATAAAATTTACATTTCTTTGTTAATCAGATCTTATATGTTTATGTTTGTAATAAGATTATAAACTATAACTGCTATATCATCTATTCATTTAAATGAGACTCGTAATTCAGATTTAATGAATAATAATAATAATAATAATAATAATAATAATAATAATAATAATAATAATAATAATAATAATAATAATAATAATAATTTATTTACAAAATGATCAACAGAAATTAATGAATATGTTACTGAATTTAAATTGGATAATATTGTATTTCTTAAACATCAAGTGTGTATTAAAAACATTCTTTCTAACCAAATGAAACTATTTATTTAACTATTAATTTCAAATAGATGATATATAAAGTCATATGAAAAAAAATATTAACTTTTTTAGAGTTTGCGTACTGAACATTCACCAAACAAAACAAAAAAAGTTATTAAATAAAATCTATTACGATTATAAAATATAAAATTCAGAACTATTAGGATTTTTTGGTTAAGTGCATATATACCCACACATAAGTATATGTTAAGTGACCTTTTTAAAATATCAATATAAAATAAATAATTACATTTAATAAATTATAAATAAACCATATACCCGGTGAGAATAATGAGTGATTTTATCATCCAGATTTCTACTGCTCCTTAAGTTGCTGTATTTTTTTAAGTTCCCAAAATTCTTCCAGACAATCATATACTTTGAAGTACAACAATTCAACAAAGGAAAAGTGTGTTTCTTTAGAATATTTGAAGTTTATTTATTAAAATTATTATTAATAATTATTGGTAAGATATTAATGAGTATTATTCCTTTTTTCATTATGATGACTATCATATTTGGAGTTATTATTGTCACACATATATAAATACAGTTGTATATATGCTTAAACTTCCATGGTTAAACATGGTTAACATTTCTAATTATTAATTACTCCATTTGTTGAATGATCATCATTTTATCCCTGGCACATTAATAATCTCTGAACACTTGATACACATGCATATATATATATATTTACGTGGACAACATTTCACTAATATGTTTTAAATCTTTTAATCATTTCATTAGTTGGCTTAAGACACATTATATAAATATGAAATAGATCAAACTTTTTCCAGCATTTTTTAAACAAAAATCATTATTCCATTAGTAGACTAATATTATTTTAAATCTTTGACAACTTATTAATATGTTTATTGGCAATCATATCTATGTTAGACATACATGTATATATATATATATTCACTGTAATTTTTTTAATAAGCTTTTTTTTTTTAAATTTTCTCCAAGAATGCCTTCGATTAATTCCATTTTAGCTGTTATTTTACAATTTCTTTAAAGATCTACATTTTGTTTAAAGAGTAAACGTCAGACTTTTCTGTCTAGTTATTCATAATATTATTCATAATATACGATTTCAAATATATACATATCATGTCTTTTTTAGAAAAAATATTTAATACTTAACATGTTATATAAATTGAATAATTACAGATGCGTCATATATATATATATTGTAACGGTAAATAATGCTAGAAACTGGCTCTTCAAATATTTCACATATTTAGATAGCAAAACTGTCGTCTGTATAAAGATAATGGGAAGTGAAGTTGGCTTTTCTTATTTAATATTCCCCATGAACTGAATAAGCCAAAACTGTAAGTATGAAAAATAAATCAATAATAATAATAATAATAATAATAATAATAATAATAATAATAATAATAATAATAATAATAATAATAATAATAATAATAATAATAATAATAATAATAATAATAATAATAATAATAATAATAATAATAATAATAATAATAATAATAATAATAATAATAATAATAATAATAATAATAATAATAATAATAATAATAATAATAATAATAATAAATCACTCCCTTCTGGTTAGCTAAACTTATAACAGGTAAAACGTATTTATATCTAAGACTCTTATATTACACATGTATATATTTCAAATAAATATACTTCGTAATCAAATGGGCATTTTATTGATCTAAAAATATATTTAAATTAAGTAAACAAAGAATCGTAAAACTTATTTTAGCGTAAACATCATCTTTTTTCCTTTTTATGTTACAACGTTACATTACCTAATGGCAATTTATTATGGCTAAGTAAAACAAAATATTAATTTATTTGTATTTAACGTCTCAGGATAAATATCAAAATGCTATAGAGAACCTAATACAAGTGATGATTAATTAATGTTAAGTGTCGACCTTATAAAAAAAATACATGAAAACCAAACTTAATAAAAAAAATACATACATTTTATTGATGTTTAAGTGAATTCATATTATCATTAATAACAAACATATTTATGAATTTATTATAGTTTTTCAAAGTATTAAAGAAAAATAAAATAAAAATCCCAAATGAAATTGTGCTATTTATGTTAGCACAGTTTTCTATAAGCTGGAAAAAATTATCTTAATCACAGTTATATAAAAGAATATTATAATTATTTGCTAATAAAATAAATAAACAATTTAGAATACAGTTTTATACGTATTTCGCAGGTAAAGTTTTTTTTTTTCTCTAAAACACATCAAACTTATCTACTTATGCAAAATAATATATTGTGAGCTTCTGAGAAAACTAACTTAGGATCACAAGTAATGGCATATTTAACCCCTTCTGTGATATATACAATTAGTACATGTTGCTATTTTAATAGCCCATAATGTTATTTATGAATTTTTGATGTAGCATGCACCATCTCTTGGTCAATTTTTGGTCATAATTTCTTCATTTTTGGCTTATTTTATAGGAAATTCAAAATTTAAAATTGTAGTTCTAAAAATGTCCACATATAGCTTTATATTTTTTTAAAAAAATCAATTTTCTTTGCTGGCTATTGGTGATTAGACCAGTCTCTTTTTTCTGATTGGATGCCTGCCAAATCTGGAAATTGTATTGTAGGCATTTCTAAATGACAAAGCCATAAAATAAACCAAAATGTTCTACATGTTTGTAATTGATTTTGAAGTAAAGAAACATATTTATTGTAATTTTTCACATTCATAAATAAGATTTTGCATTACTTTATCAAAATATAAAATTTGATTCGAAAAATTTTAAATATTACAAGAAAAATAAGCTCTCAAAAATAATTGCTGTGCATGACTAGTTGTTGACACCTAACAACTATAATTTGAATAATATGCATTTCTAAAGAAATCAAAATAAAATATTTTATGCATTCATATTTTGAAGTAAATAATTATATCTATCATAATTTTATACATTCATAAATAAGATTTTACATTACTCTATCAAAATATAAAGTTTGATTTGGAAAATTGTTAAATATTACAAGAAAAATATGTTTGGAGAAATGATATTTCTTCAGAAAAGTAGATTATTTTGACAGCTACAGACTGAATAATGACACCATGGATTGACTGAAATATAATTCTTTTGTTTTACCACTGAGTATTTTTAAATGTTTTTTTCTTATATTTTTATTCTGTTATTAACATTATTTTTAATTTTTCATTACATTTAATAAATTTGAATCTAAAATTATTCAATTTTTAGAAGCTGGATTTAAAAAAATCTGTTTATTTTAGATTAATATTTTAACAATAGAAACTGGCTGGAAATGAAACTGATGAATAATATTGTTCTCAGATTTAAGTAGTGGACCAATACAAAAATTAGACAAAGATTAAATAAGTTGAAGGAATCAGTTAAAGGATTAATAAGTGGCAAAATAAAATAAATATATTACTACATATATTTATGTACATTCTTATTTAATTCAATTGTAACTAATTTTTTTTTTATGTCAAACATTGATATAAGAATGATTAAATTATACCACTATATACCATGAATATGATATAGTAAAAATATATTGAAAGCATACTAGGCAGCTGAATTTTCATTTTACCAGATATTCTCATTTAACATACAATAAGAGTAAATTTATCATCTCTTACATAAAAAAAATGAATTAACTACACAATAAAATTTACTTCTCTAATATAAAATAAGTTTGTAATAACTAAAATTCACCACCTCTTACACAAATAAAAATTATATATATATATATAATGGGTATTGTACTTTTACATTATATATATATATATATATATATATATATATATATATATATATATATATATATATGAAAAGGCTAGATATATATATATATATATATATATTCTAGCCTTTTCATAATAATATGAATATGATAGCTGTTACAATTTGTAACCAATACAATATCTGATACAAAATGGAACTTGAGGCTATTCTGACTTCTCAGGTATAAGGCGCCGTTCTGGCTCTAGTTGGCATGTCATTTATTACCCTGTTGGTCATGCAACCATGTTATGCACCATTTATAACCTTTTTAACAGCTCTTAGACACTTGTGGCCATGTTGCGTGCCACTTATAAGCTTTTACCCAGCTCTTAAACACTTATAACCTTTGGTCGGATGGATCAAAGGATGATTCTCCATTCCCAGCTAACATTATTTCTAAAGCCTCTCTCAGGATCAAAGATGATGGGATAGAACATCCATAATCATATTTTCCTCTCTTTTTCTTTTTTCTTTAATAATAATAAAAAAATGTATAGCAATCTAACTTCAAACCCAGAATCTTGACTGAAATTATGGCTGCTATGATTGAACTATTAAAATGAATTAATACTTCTTTAAAGGAGTTCCCCACGAGATAACACGGGATAATTATTATTCGATCATGAACTTTATAATTAAAATTCACAACTAAATCATATACATACATGCATCCCTCACACATACAATTCTAATTAGACCGATTGCTCAATACTCTGATTAATTCTTGATCTCCTTTTTTTTTACAATTTGATTTTATGAATTATTGAGTTTTAACTTATTATTGTAAAATTACGATTATCTATTTTCACTCTCCAAAGTAATTTTGTAAATCGCACAACCCCCTCCCTTCTTTCCAATCTCCAACTATTAAAATGATGTATAAATCTTACTAATCTATATATTTTTCAATTATATCTTTGGCTATTAAATTGTCCTATGAATCTATAATTCTGGTAACAGGAACAAATTTCTGAAATGATTTAAAAGCTATTAAGCCAAATGATACATTTATTTATTTATTGACATGAATTCTTTTATTAAATTTAGTGTATGATAAAAATATGAAGAATATTAAAAAGTACATATCATATTTTGGTACCAATGTTATCAGAGTCCACTAGGTATAAATTGTTCGAACATTTTCTTGATTATATATTTGACAAAAGATGGAAAGATCGAGTAATAGGTGTAAAACCCCAGGATAAACTTTCATAAAGACAATGTATAAGGGGATAATCACTTTATTTGTTTTTAGATTTCAAATATTAGTTTTTGGATAATCACTTTATTTGTTTTTAGATTTCAAATATTAGTTTTTTTAATATTTTCAAATATTAAATATTGCACTTTTTATAGCAATTTAACAAACAATTAGTGAATTTTTTAGCGATGACTAAAAATCCAGATACACGTTGAATAGTGTTTGTGAATAAGCAGTAAGATAGTAAGTGGAAAACTTTGGTAAGTTGGGATATTTACAACAAATTCAAAATGAATAAAATGTTGATTAAATCAACAGAAATACTAATAATTAGAAATATATATAAATGTTGATACATTTACTTATAAATATAAGGGTGTGTATGTAAATAATATTCACAGAATTATAGAAATGTATTATAAAGACTAACAAAACACTTACTGAAATCTTGCATAATTAAATGTTTAGATTTAATAAAAATGTCTAAAATAAAAGAATGTAAAATGTAATGAAATTATTGATATTAAAAGAATAATAAAATTGTATTGATCATTTATGACTCTAATAAGATTTGTTAATAAATGAATAAATGCATTTTCATTTATTTCGTTATTAAAAAAATGATGTTAAAATTTTTATTATTATTATTTTCTTGTTTTATAATTCAAAAATGAATACACTTTTGTTCACTGAGAGAAAAATTATAGTATCTCATCTGATTATTTCTGATACTATCAAACTACTAGAGAAGATGCATTGTGGAAAATTTTGAGATCATAGGAAAAAATCTATACATATTAGTAAATCAAAATGAGAGCTCAATATATAAAAATTTCAATGTAGTACAAGATCATCACATTTTTATCCCAAATCACCATTTCAGACCTATCTACTCCATAATGATGGGGTAGAACATTATCTAGTATTCTGACCTAGACGGGGCTGATTTACTGCATTTCAATAACTGTGATAAATATATGTTAATCAGACATATAAAAGGAAAAAAACAAAACATTTTTTTTTAATTTTCAATTATGAAAATTTGAAATTTGCATATTGAAATTTTACAATATCCAACTAAAAATTTGTTTAAAGAATTTAAAATGTGTTTCTCCAATTTCAAAGGAAACGACTGAAATATTTTTTTTTAATTAAAACATCATAAGCATAAAAGCGGTATATTGACCAGTACTGGTTATGATAAAAAGTTACTTAAACATTTTGGGTGCTTTTACATGTGCCTATCAAAAAGAATTAAGAAGATTAAAAGAATTAAAAATATACATTTAATATTTGAGATAGGTATTTCCCAAAATGGATTAATTTAATTGTGATAGTTTTAATCTTCAGTAAATTTGAATAATAGGGTTACAAATCATTAAATGTATTGCTGTTTGAAAGTCCTATCATTGATAAGTTTGGAAATGTTTGATATTGGATGCCATACAAAAGTTCATGTGAAAGATGTATTAGTTAGTTGTATTTTTATGAATAGATTAATAAATTATTACAGTGGCAAACATATCAAATCTAATCATAAAGCTCCATTGGAAATCCAGGTAGCATATATTATATTCAATATTTAAAGGTATAGTATGATAGATAATTGAGAATAAATATAGATTAAATCTTTGTTAGTGGAGAGGTATTGCATTTTTAACCATCATTTTAAATATACTTAAAATATAAATATTAAGTGATATTTCACTTTTTGTGATTTTCTTTCAAAGTTCCTTTCTCAATCCATGCTTGAGTAAAACTATCTAGAAGAAATAGTACATTTTACAGGATAAAAATTATCTGTATTTAGTTTACCAAATACTATGTGTTAAAATATATGCCATAATTAATTTAAAATTACGAGTTAAGATTTTCTGTTGTGATATAATGTATTTATCTGTTCCACTAGCATTGAAAAAAGATTAACATACTCTATAGCATAAGTGTTTGTAAAATAAACTTCACAATAACAGAAATTGAATTGAAACTCGAGTGGATAAAGAAAATGGCAAAAGTGCAAGTATTGAGATATATAATTTAATTATATGTTCAAAGTAAAAGTGGAATAAAATATTGCAATCTATCTCCTACAACTTGCATATTGTATTGACTAACATAACATGAGTGTACACATCAAGTGTAGATATAATCAATATACCACATACACTTTTAAAAAGAGCTAAACACATTTATCTTTAATATTTGTTGTTGTATGGAAATGGTTTACATTATAATTATTTATCTTTAATATTTGCTACCATTTAATGCTGATTTGTATTTATTTTTATTATATTGTTTTGTTATTTACATGAAATAAACAATTTTGTTATTGTTGTTAAAATGTATTGAAGCAGTCAAATCTGTTGCACACATTTTGCTTCACTTTCTGGTGATGTTTGAAACCTTCAAACATAGGTTCGAATTTAGTCATGTAATAATAAATCACTAGGGAGTGCAGGTATACAGATGCACATGATTGTTTATTTTTTTGTTAAGCTTTATTCTCATTTAATATTAATTTAGTTATAAAACATATAAATTTCTATCACAGTAAACAATCATGCATATGTGTGTGTGTAACAGATAAACATAATTTTATTAAGAGCGTTTATATTATATACATATTTTTATTCATGTACTTTTATTTGAGAGGAAGTTCGAGAGAGTAATGCAAAATTAGCAACAAAAGACGTGCCTTATTTTAAATTCAGAAAAGATTTTTTTATTTTAACATAGGTTTATTTTTAAAAATTCACGTTATTTAAAATTTATCCTGTGGGTCTATTTTCAGCTCAAAATAGACTAAGACTGGCTCTCTCAAATTTGATCTCATTTATATTTTAAAATTAGAGGTATCACTGTTGACCATTAGCGGACATCCGGGGATTACCAGAGGCATTCAAAAAGGAGTATAAGTACAACCACATTTTCTAGCTAAATCACTCTGCATCTTATTTCTAAACATTGTTGTTAAGGTAATCTACATCACTCAGAATTTTAAAATGGATTGTGAGTAGAAAGATAATTTGTTTCCCCGATCTCTCTGAGATCAGACCCATGCCAATGTACTCATAAGCCATCACCTCATAAATGCTGCCAAAATAAACTATAAAATACACTAGGAAAGGACATTGACCACTATTTTGCCAAAATAATGCCAAATTAATTATATTTCTTCAAAAATTAAATCAACACATGTGTACACGGCCATCAAATTGTCCATCAGAAAGGTAATTCTCTGCTGCAATATGAACTCTAAAAAACTCTCATCTAAATCTTTTATTAGTCGTAAACTGTAAAATTCAACCTCTATGTAAAGTTATTTCCCCTAAAGTATATCTTTGTAATATTTCTATTTTGTACTCTTTATTTTCTTTAAAATGTAATTGCTTATTTTTCTATCAGTAATGCCAAAGCGATTATTAACTGCTTAAACAATGACTTCCCTTTTGCTTTAATATATAAATTTTATTTGATTTTCTAAACTCGATTGCAGGGTTTTCACTCTTACTGTCTTATTATTTTTAAATGTGGCAATTTTAATTTGATATTATGTTAATTATAGCCATTTTAATATGCTAATAATTCAATCTGGCGAATCAACCTTATCTTATTTTACTATTCTGCCATTATGGATTTTTAAATCGTAAACATAAGCTTTCTTACTAAATGATAAAAATTTGCCCGGTTGAAAAATATTCCTAAACTGTTGTTATTAATTTATATTATGCTATCCGTTATAATTTCAAATATATTCTTAACTATTATTTCCCGCTAATGATTAATATTCAGTAAATTTAGTATTAAATAAATTGAAGTTCAGATCCTTACTTTTAGTTGATGACTCAGTATATAATTAGCCCACCATCTAATAATAATTTAAGTAAATAATTTTTCAGGCGTATTGATATGCTTTTAACAAAGGGAATCTTAATTTTCATTTCTTTTATTATTGATATATTAAATAATCTTTAGGCAAATTGTATACCCCTTTTGGGATTGCTTATATTTTTTTCATTTCATTAGGCAAGGCTTACTTACTCATTAGGGCCATAAAAAAATCAGTGTTAATACATACCTGAAAGCCTTCGCAATGCATCCCGATGATAACGTTCATAAATCAAAATGTTGCTTTGTCATACTTTCCTTCATTAGTAGAATCTTTAAAGCACATTTCTTGGTGGAGTGTGGAGTCCCTAACTCCAAAGGTTGTGTTTGGTCATGTAGGCTCTATTATGGGTTAACATTCAGAGAAACGGAACCATAGTATCTTGGCGACCACTTCTTTGGATGCCATCTGTCACAAGTGCAGATGAGCTTATATATTTTCGTTCTCAAGTTGATGAAGCTACTTGTCCTTCCTAATGTTATCATTCTGTCAGCACGCTATCATTTATACTTCCTCATATATTTTATTTGTCTGTAAGTCGTAATGATATGATTTCCTAAGCCACCCCAAGTTCCCATATCATAATATAAATTTAGCTTGCCCTATCATGTGTTATAGCCTATTAGCGCTATCTACCCTCTCGTTAAACCACCTTCAATACGTTGAGAATTAACTTCTAATAAAGCTTATAAAAGCCAGATCATGTGACTGAATGTTGAGATAATTATGCTCTTTCTTATTTCATATGTAAATCGTAAATGTTGAATACATTCTATAATTTCCAAGATAATTAATCTGTTGTTAATATAATTATGATGAAATCCATGTATAATTAAAATTCATTAAATTATTTGTTATTTAAACTGTCATAATATTCATGATAAAAGCCCACGTATAATTATTGAAATCCATTAGACTCTTTGTGATTTAAAATATCATAGCATGAGTAATAGAAACCCTGTAAACTATATTTTAAATTAGCATATTAAGCTGCATCATTTTGATTATTTTTTATTATGTGTATTTGGTATTTGCATATCCATCGATCCTTAAGTTACGTTGTTGAGGTCAGTATGAAATGCCCACATAAATATTATGTGAAACCCAGATAGAGTATTTTTTATGTGTAATCAGATTCATGATATGTTTAAGTCTGTATATCCATTTGCTCATATACTAATGTAATTGCATTATTAATGTTATTTTCAATAAACTCATAGTTAATAATCTATTTATTGGACATTTTTATTAATTCATGCATGCATATCTGTTCTGATATTGCATCATCATTTAGTTAATCATTAGATCTCTTGTGTCTCTGCTGACTGTCTGGGATGGGGATTGTTAGAAAGTTCATTTGCTATCATCAGAAGCATTGTTTGTAATATTATAGATTTGGGAAATGGGCAAAAGTGCAGAGTTCATGAGTATTCCTGACCTGTGTGTCTCGCATATGATTGAACTCTAAGTACTTTTGCTTAGATACTAATTCTTGGTAGACGAACATACAATTCTGACTGGTGCAGAGTATTTTTCCCCGGGTTTGGACACCCATCTGTGGGGCATTTCGAAATTACCACACCCTGCAATACCCTATAGAGCATTTGATATTATGTATAATGTTTTTTTTCTCTCTGTTTCAAATATTAATGAATAAATATATGTAAAATTTTTCCCAGGTTTGAACCCAAATTGTCTGGCTCAATAATATTCCCACACACCCTGCAATACCCTGGAGAGCATTTAAATTGCATATATAATTTTTTTTCCATTTTTAAAGAATTGTAAAAATATGTGTAAGATTTTTTTTCAGACCTAAAAGACGCAATATAGGCCGAACAATAAATGAGATGTGATCTTAAAATAAATTTTGTATTGAAAATATAAATCTTATAAATAATACCTTATACTATTGCTAAACTTTAATGAGTGTTTTTGCTTTTGACTTATTATTGTTTAGTTTTTTTCAAAAAGTCTAATACTAAGATTATTATGACTACTTATATGTATTGAGTATGTAAACTGTAATAAAGTTAGCAATCAAATTTGTTGATGTGCATGCAAACCAAAGATCGTTATGAGTGGTAAGCCTACTGCATTGACATGGTGCCCGTGTATTATACACACTTATAAATTTTTTCAACCGGTAAACACTCACGAGAACCATAATCATGTATATGAGTAAGCAAAAGAGGGTCATTGTATCACATGTTTTTGTATGTCTTATACAATAAGGAAATTAAAAGATTTTAGTATATTTCAGGTGCAAGGAGGCAAACGGAACATATGACAAAGGAAAGGCACTGTAAAAATATTTTTTTTATCTTTGTTATTTTATTTTATCTATTTTAATATGTATTAGTTTTGACATAGATAGTTGAGTGTAAATATTTTGGCAGTAATAGGGGGCATTATAAAACTAGAGATGGCAGAAACAGAATAATTGGGAGGAGGTTGAGTTTTGGCATAGGTGATGGATGAGGAAAGGAGGGGGAAGTAAATTAGTTATCAATAAATAATAATAATTGTAAAATTTAGTGATCAGATGGAGAAAATTGTTAACATGAGGGGAAGTAGAGAATCATGGATAAAAGAGGACAAGCAAAGCCTGCTAGCCTTAATGTGTAGTATGCTCCAGGAAGCCAGGGAGGCTAGGGAAGAGTCCCGGAGAAGAACTCCAAGAGATGAAAAGAAACATGATGCAAGTAGATGAAAGATTCAATATAGTTGAAGAGAAGAGTCAAGGGGTAGCAGATAAGGTGAAACAAAGCATAGATGAAACAAATATAGCTGTTAGAGAAGTGAAAGATGAATGTGACCCATTACGCCACCACGTTCAAGGGTCTGAAGAGATATTGGATGAGATAAAAAGCCACATCAGGATGCAAGGGAAACATGTGGAAGATATCCAAGAGACCAAAGAGGTGATCACTGATACTGTTGAGAGCCTGCATCAAGAAACTGAACAGAATAAAGTGGTGCTAAAAACCCCATCTGACGATGTCAAGGGAATAGATGTAGAATATCATCCCGACAATGTATTACCTAAGGAACCGGACACAATAGGAAGGGCACAGGAAAACCAAATTCTGGAAGCAGAAAAGATAACCCACTTAGCATTTAGTAATGATAGTCCTGATATTACTGTATCTTTAATGATGGGATTCAAGGCTTAGACCTAATCATCAAAGTTAAGAATAATATTAGTGATGTATATGACTGGGAGGATGATAATAAAGGGACAACAAATGGAAAGGCAATAGTGATGTTCAATCTTCAAGGTATCTGCATTATGGATGTTTTAAACTTGTGAGCTGGGGTGATGATCAATGCTACAATGAATCTGATAGGGCAAATTTCTCCATGGAGAAGCTCCCATCATGGAAGAGATGCAAACTTCCATCATGAAAGAATCATGCCCGAAAGAAAATTGGTCATCGAATTGAGAGACTGGATAGAATTGTGATACTGGATAGTATCGAGTCACTGGATTTGGAAGATCAACTTAGGAAAAAATTATTTTAAATTGCAGGTTATGATCTACATCTTAAACCATATGTACCGCCTGATCCAGGAAGATAATTTAGGCCCACAAAAATGGATGGACTGATTCAGTAGGACTGAAGAACATGACATTAAAGGCAGAATATTCCAGGAGACTACCATATTGGTTAAAGTAGTTTGTGTTAAAAGAGGTAAATAAACCTAAAAATGGCATTCAATTTTACATTTTTATTTTTTTAATAAATATAGTTTGCTAATAGATTAATTTGACGAAAGAGGTTGGATGACGATGAGGTTTAGATAGCATAATTGTTAGTTAATCTGACTAATGGCAGTTTAATGATAGAGTTCAAATCACATAAATCATGTTAAGATGGAGGTACTAAACTGTGCATTTTCTTGTCACCTGAAATAATGCCTTGATTCGAAGTAGAATCCTTTCTTTTTATTGTTTTTTTTTTTATCGTTTCCTTATCGGGGGGAATATGAAGCAATCAAATCTGTTGAACACATTTTGCTTCACTTTCTGGTGATGTTTGAAATCTTCAAACATGGGTTCGAACTCAGTCATGTAACAATAAATCACTAGGAAGTGCAGGTATACAGATGCACGTGATTGTTTATTTTTTTGTTAAGCTTTATTCTCATTTAATATTAATTTAGTTATAAAACATAAATTTCAATCATGGTAAACAATCATGCGTTCATGCATGTGTGTGTGTGTAACAGATAAACATAATAATTTTATTAAGAGCGTTTATATTATAAATATTTTTTTATTCATGTATTTTTATTTGAGAGGAAATTCAAGAGAGTAATGCAAAATTAGCAAACAAAAGACGCGCCTTATTTTAAATTCAGAAAAGATTTCTTTATTTTAACATAGGTTGCTTAAAATTTATCCTGTGGGTCTATTTTCAGCTCAAAATAGACTAAGACTGGCTCTCTCAAATTTGATCTCGTTTATATTTTAAAATTAGAGGTATCACTGTTGACCATTAGCAGACATTGCGGATTACCAGAGGCATTCAAAAAGGAGTATAAATACAACTGCATTTTCTAGCTAAATCACTCTGCATCTTATTTCTAAACGTTGTTGTCAACGTAATCTACATCACTCAGAATTTTAAAATGGATCATGAGTAGAAAGAAAATTTGCTTCCCCGATCTCTCTGAAATCAGACCCATGTTAATGTACTCATAAGCCATCGCCTCATAAATGCTACCAAAATGAACTATAAAATACACTAGGAAAGAGCATTGACCACTATTTTGCCAAAATAATGCCAAATTAATTATATTTCTTCAAAAAGTAAATCAATCTGTGTGTACATGGCCATCAAATCATCCATCAGAAAGGTAATTCTCTGCCACAATATGAACTCTAAAAAACTCTCATCTAAATCTTTTATTAGTCGTAAACTGTAAAATTCAACCTCTAACTATGTAAAGTTATTTAGCCTAAAGTATATCTTTGAAATATTTCCATTTTGTACTCTTTATTTTCTTTAAAATGTAATTGCTTATTTTTCTATCAGTAATGTCAAACCGATTATTAACTGCTTAAACAATGACTTTCCTTTTGCTTTAATATATAAATTTTATTTGATTTTCTAAACTCGATTGCTGGGTTTTCACTCTTACTATCTTATTATTTTTAAATGCCACAATTTTAATTTGATATTACATTAATCATACCCATTTTAATATGCTAATAATTCAATCTGGTGAATTAACCTTATCTTATTTTACTATTCTGCCATTATGGAATTTTAAATCGTAAACGTAAGCTTTTTTACTAAATTATAAAAATTTGCCCGGTTGAAAAATATTCCTAAACTGTTGCTATTAATTTATATTATGCTATCCATTATCATTTCAAATATATTCTTAACTATTATTTCACGCTAATGATTAATAATTAGTAAATTTAGAATTAAATCAAATATTGAAGTTCAGATAGTTGATGATTCAGTATATAATTAGCCCGCCATCTAACGATAATTTAAGTAAATAATTTTTCGGGTGTATTGCTATGCGTTTAACAAAGGGAATCTTAATTTTCATTTTTTTTTATTATTGATATGCTAAATAATCTTTAGGCAAATTGTATGCCCCTTTTGGGAATGCTTATATTTTTTTCATTTCATTATGCAAGGCTTACTTACTCGTTAAGGCCATAAAAAAAATCAGTGATAATACATAGCTGAAAGCCTTCGCGATGCATCCCAATGATAATGTTCCTAAATCAAAATGTTGCTTTGTCATACTTTCCCTCATTACCAGAATCCTTAAAGCACATTTCTCAGCAGAGTGTGGAGGCCCCAACTCCAAAGGCTGTGTTTGGTCATGTAGGCTCTATTGTGGGTTAACATTCAGAAAAACAGAACCATAGTATCTTGCCGACCACTTCTTTGGATGCCATCTGTCACAATGCAAATGAGCTTATATATTTTCATTCTCAAGTTGATGAAGCTTCTCATCCTTCCTAATGTTATCATTCGGTCCACATGCTATCATTTATACTTCCTCATATATTTTATTTGTCTGTAAGTCGTGATGATATGATTTCCTAAGCCACTCCAAGTTCCCGTATCATAATATAAATTTAGCTTGCCCTATCACATGTTATAGCCTATTAGCACTATCCACCCTCTCATTAAACCACCTTCAATACCTTGAGAATTAACTTCTAATAAAGCTTATAAAAGCCAGATCATGTAGACTGAATGTCGAGATAATTATGCTCTTTCTTATTCCATACGTAAATCGTAAATGTTGAATACATTCTATAATTTCTAAGATAATTAATCTGTCGTTAATATAATTATGATGAAATCCATGTATAATTAAAATTCATTAGATTATTTATTATTCAAACTGTCGTAATGTTCATGATAAAAGCCCACGTATAATTATTGAAATCTATTAGACTCTTTGTGATTTAAAATATCATAGTGTGAGTAATAGAAGCCCTGTAAACTATATTTTAAATTAGCATATAAAGTCGCATCATTTCAATTATTTTTTATTATGTGTATTTGGTATTTGCATATCCATCAATCCTTAAGTTATGTTGCTAAGGTCAGTATGGAATGCCCATGCAAATATTATGTGAAACCCAGATAGAGTATTTTTTATGTGTAATCAGATTCATGACGTGTTTAAGTCTCTATATCCATTTGCTCATATACTAATTTAATTGTATTATTAATGTTATTTTCAATAAACTCATAGTTAATAATCTATTCTTTTGACATTTTATTAATTCATGCATGCACATCTGTTCTGATATTGCATCATCTTTTAGTTAATCATTAGATTTCTTGTGTCTCTGCTGACCCTCTGGGATGGGGATTGTTAGAAAGTTTGTTTGCTATCATCAGAAGCATTGTTCATAATGTTATAGATTTGGGAAATGGGCAATAGGGTGGAGTTCATGAGTATTTCTGACCTGTGTATCTTGCATATGATTGAACTCTATGTACTTTTGCTTAGATGCTAATTCTTGTTAGACGAACATACAATTCTGACTGGTACAATATGGTGTTATTGATTGATCGTTATTTTGATACCACTTAAATTCAGGTCAAGACATCACACTGCTGATTCATTTAATGTTATTTAAATATTTTTATTATATTTGCTATTTGAATCCAATAAGTTAAAAGTACTATGCCCATACTCATTTACAATTAGATTCCCTTAGGAAGATTGTATTTACTTAGCAGTATAATATAGTTTGCCCAAATATTAGTATTTAATTATCATTAGTGTGGATTGTCATTTTTTGTCATTCTCTTAAAGTATTTTTTTTCAAATATCTAGATTATAAAATGCATTCCAAACAATAATGAACCCAATATTAATTTTTAAAATCATTTATTTTTTGTTATTGTTTCAAGCATTGAAAAATAATAATAACAATAATACATTTTTTTTAAAATCCCTGGTAAATATTTTTAAAAAGTGTAAAGAGTCCCTTCTTGCTTGGTTTGCCTATTATATATATATATATATATAGAATCAGTGAGATTTGAAATACATAAGCTAGCCAAATATTTACTATTGCTTTTTATCTTTTTATCAAACATTCATTAGATAATTAGTTCAAAAAAACTTAAAATAGTCACAATACATTCGCACAAAACAACAGCAAAATTGAGTCCTGGTCGCCTCCTCAGTTAATCGGAACCCTAAATATTTGCCTACTAGCTCATTCTACTACTACGGTATTGTGGGTCAATAAATAATAAATGTGCGATTATTTATGTAAAAAAAATTTTTTTAAATAAAACTTAAAAGAAAAAAATTATTTAACAACACGCAAAACTATAACTTTTTATATCCCACTAAAGTAGACAGTATTATTGTCATTTTATTTATGGCATTATACTTTTATAAATGCTTTATAATTAAGTAATAAAAATTATTTCATTATAAAGCAACAATTATAAAATGTTTTCATAAATTTTAAGTACAGAATATTTGAAAACGTTTGTTAGTAATAAAGTTTAAAAGTTAATAATTTAAAATTAAAAAGCTATAAACAAAACATTATTTTTAATAGTTAATAGTTTTATGTCAAATTGCCTTCGGATTTATTTTTTAAAAATCTACAAATTAAAATTTTACTTACGTCGTAAAAATTATTTCTAACATCAGAATGAAAAATAACGTTGTTTGTTTTTTTTTAAATATTTTTCTCAGTAATTTTTTAAGAATAATAAATAACATTTAATCATTATTATTATGTTATAAAAAGTAGTCATAAAAATAAATTATAATATATAAAACCAACTGAACATTATTAAAACATATATGCTAATAATAATGTTAAAAAAAAGAAAGGTAATCTGAACTATTAACATAAAATAAATAATAGTGATTTTGTTAATTGTTTTTCTTCTTTTCCCATTAAAAATGAATGCATTGGTATGTACGTAGAAAATGTTTTACTAAAACAGTAGATAATAGATTTTAGTTTGTTATAAAAAAGTTAATATCTTATCAAAATTATGATTACTACATAGTATAATTGGAATAAAATTTAAATTAAATGCATTTTTTTCAATTTTTAAAAAAGGGTGTTGCAGATGTTACAGAAATGTAAAAAAAAAAAAAAAAAGCCAATAAGATAACTATCAGAACTAATATATGCCAAAAATTATACCAAAAAAGAACACTGTGATTTTTAGATAGGAAGCTAGAGAAAAAGAGTGTTTAATATTAAAATAAATTTAAAAAATGAATTTTAATTTAAAGATTAATTGCATACCAAGAATATATTAAAAAATATGTTGTAATGTTTGAACAAATCTAACAAAATATTTATTGAAAATAAATAAATGAATAAATTTATTTAAAGTAAATATTCCCACATTCTTTTATAAATTACAGATAGTAATTATTCAAGACTATTACTTTTAAAGTCAAATCCTTCATTAAATTTGTGAATATGAGAAAATTTATATTCATGGAAAAAATTATGCAATTATTTTTTTTTGTAAATTAATTCAGGTTTAGTGGGACTTTATTTGTTTTAGGGTTTATTTTACATCACTTTAAAGGCATAAAGAATGAGAAAAATCTAGTTCTATGTTTTTCTGTCTTGTCATATTATTGTTTCAGTGTGAAAAAAAGTAGCTTCTCATTTGAGAGAAGAGTTGTGATTAGGGTTTACATGAATAATACATTTATTCTTATAATATTTCAACAAAAATATTTAAAATAAGGTATCAAGTCAACTGATATTCTTATGTGTATGTGTCTATGTGTGGTGTAGTATGCATTTATATATAGTACATATTTATTCTGATTGGAAAGTATTTTTAAAAATTAGTGAGTTTATTTTATAATGATGAATTAATTTAATTCTATACAGTTTTTTTTTTCAATCAACCAAACATTTTTTTCAATTTAGTGTCACAATGTAAACCAAATGTGAATAATGCCTAAATTGAAATAATATATCATTTCCCATTTAACATTATGGACAGTTGATTTATAATATTGTACATTATTTAATATTAATTGGCAGAGCTGAACTATACAGAAATTTAGATATGGAAAAGAGCTTTAAAATAGAGCTATTAAAAATAGTAATTTATATCTTTTATATTAATTATATTATACATATAAAATTCCCCAAAATGTTGTATTGTGTTCATTATATTATAGTCTTGTTTTGAGATTAACTCATTGCAACTGTTTAAATATAATTAAATAGCTCTCTAGTATTAGCAAATGACAATATTTTTTTTAAAAAAATTAAAAGAGATACTTCTTTAATTTTTTACTTCTTCATACAACAGGAGGATTTTCTACAATGCTCATCTTAGAAGAGACAATTTTTTAATTAATCAGAAATTTATTTCTAAAAATTTTTAAACATTATTCACATATAAGACAATTATAAAATCTCTCTTATTTATAATCTTGCCAATGATGATTTAAATTCTATTATTATGTAATAAATAATAATTTACAGTGCTAAATGTGTATATGTATTTCGAAAACATCATAGGCAATCCTCCTGATATATGAAGGAATAAAAAGTCAAAGAAATACTTCTTTTAACTTTAAAACAATTATTTTTTGATTCTAAACAGATAGTCAATTTTATTTAAATAGTGGCAATAAATGAATTCTAAAACATTGCATATAAATGCTTAGTACTCTATGTAACTATTTATTATCTTGTATTAGTTATGTAACCATGGTTTTATTGATATATTTGAGTGATAATTGCCCACAATCTGCATTGGTGATGATTATTAAATGTTATGCTACCTATATAATTGTCTTCTATAAGGTATTATGATTCTATTTCCTAATCACCATGTGTCAAATTATTTATCAGAGTGTTTTACTTAAAGATCAGCCACAGATAGTTATTAAGCTGAATTAACCCTATATTAGAGGACTATTACTTCTCAGAAAGAACATTTTATGTATATAATATCTTCTGGAGGCATGGTTGCAGTTTTATCAATAACAATCCAATCTTTCCCTCAGCTTAGAATACATTTCTTGGGCAATTTTTATGTGCAAATAATAGCTATGAGTAAAAAATGGCTCAGAAAATTAAATAATTAAATAAAAGTAATTCATTTAAAATATACTAAAATTATAAATGTCTATATATTTATGACTTTTTTTACATACTTATGCTGAAGTACTTATGTTGAAAAATACATAAAATATTAAACTTCTGACAGGTTATGACCTTTGTCTCTTTTTCTCTTAAACCTTTTTTTCTAACATATTTATAAATATAAATATTATTATTTATGAATATAATAATAAAATAATAAATAGAAAAAATAGTAAAGAAAATATAGGGACATATTTACCTATTATGGTCCATTAAAAAAACTTAAAACAATGTTAATATATCAATAAAATTTTATGAATTATTAAGACTTTTTATCTATAGATGCATAAGTTTAAAAAGACTCACTGTAATTGTTTTTAATAATTCCATAAGCTTACTAAGTAAGATGATTACCTTCTGACTTAGGTGTCATAGAAAAGTAAATCAATATTTGTTGAATGCTTCAAGTTGGATTCTTCTTAGTATTGACCTTCTCCTTAAATCAATAGGCTATATAACTACAGGCAATGAAAAAAGTAAATCCATATTTTACATCCTGATTATTATTGGACTCATTATAGGCATTTTTCACTGTTGAAAAAATGACATCATTTTGGCTTTAGCAGACACACATCAATTAGGTAGCATATCGTTTTTATGACTTTCACTACACGTACCTTCACCATTCAAGATGTATTTGAATAACTTTTGGAAAGTATATTAATAGTGTATTTTTAGAAAATAAATAATGATCATGGTCTTAGTGTAACACAAAAGCTGCTAGAGTTGAAATTGTTCCACATACAATGAACTTCTTGATATTATACACTACAATAGGCATGATATCCTCTTTAGCTCACTCAGATATCATTTTCTTCTTTTTTTTCTATAAATTTTGTACACAAAGACAAATTTTTCCACCTAATTTAGTTCTCTTTTTTTTTGTTCTTTTTAATCTCGTAATTGTCCTCAATTCATTGGTTTTATTTTTCTCTTTTTTGTTCTTATTTCTTTACCAATTAAATTTTATTAATTATCTTTAACTGCTTGTTTTTGGATTGTATTTAACATTAATTAAATTATAAAATGCATATATATATATACACCTGGGTCTCTATATATATATATATATATATATATATATATATATATATATATACACACACCTGGGTCTCTTTTTAAACGGACTTATTTAACACAATTTTGAAGTTAAGCGATTCGTGTTTCACCAGAAATCAACCTCCGATAATGCACTATTACTTTACATAATAAATTTTGTGCACTTACGTTATATTGAAAGTAATAGCACATTATTGGAATTCTACTTTCATCTTAGTAATTTCAATATTTTCAGTGCTTTATAATAGTAAGATTTTATGCAATAATGATATTAAAATCATGATTTCCACATTTTATGTATACACACATTAAATTTTACAAGATTATAATGTAAATTTGTTCAAACATGCATGTTAATTTTGCATTTTAAATCGCATTCTCTTTTTGCTTTTTAAAAAAGAACATAATCAATTATTAATCATTTAGTGTCCACAAATTTATTTTTAAACAGTCAATAATAGCAGTGGGCACAATTAAAAATTAAAATCTGATTTTTAATTGTAATTATAAATTAAAAATTACTTACGGGCGACTTGAAATTAATGTGATGTAAAACAAAATTTGATTTTTAAATGGAATTGAAAATTAAAGACAAAAATAAGAATTTAATTTTTAGCTGTTAGTTTTAATTAAATTTTTCCTAGCAGTGGTGAATAAATCTCTTTTTATTATCATAATTCTAAGTTCATAAACAATTAATAAAATCATCATCATCGTCAACAGAAAACCATTAACACAACATGAGAGTGAACTTGGCACTAGTTGTATTTCCTCTTGTGAGAATAATTGTGGAGATATTCTTGACTTCATTTAAGGAGAAGCCAAATACATCACATCACATCACATGAGAATCTGATTTTTTACTAGTTTGCAAATGAACATGTTTTGGGGAAAATAGCGATAATAAAACGTGTATAAAAAATGTAAATTACTGTACTGTAAATTATGCATAAAAATATATTATTTTGAATAAAATTAAATATTATAGTTAAAAAAAGTTTGTCTTGTGTCAATTTTTTTCAAATTTGAAATTTTTTATTAGTCATATTTTATTTCCTTATTTTTTTTTTTTTTTTTTGCACGAATTTTAAAATAATTTTACATTGGTGCTTTGCTTTTATGTGAATTTTGAAAAATCTCAGACTGCATCCCGCCTTTTTCAATGTAAGTTATGTCTATTTTTGCACGATTTCATTTGTGTGTGTTTTCTGAGGAACCTATCTATCACGTAAAATGATACCCAGTTGTATATATATTAAAAGGTGTGAAGGTTGCCTTGACAGCAGTGAGAAATATTGATTACTATATTTTACTATGAAAGTTTAGGTGGTTACTGGTTGGAACTTAATTATATCATTATCCCAGATTACCTTTAGGCACTATTTTGCTTATTATTTCTAAATAATACATGGGCAATTTAAAAGTATTGCAGTTTGTAATTTTAATTGACTATTTATTAGTCTGCATTACAGTGACATGTTTATTTCATGTTTAAAGAGGTTTATTTAAACTTCAATGTATCAATATTTCATACTCTGTAGTCAAGTTGCAAGCTTTAAGTGTCCATATATATTCAATGGACCATTAGTAAGAATGGCATTCCATTCTTGCTATTAAAAGGTGAGAAGGTTGCCTTGACAGCAGTGAGAAATATTGATTACTATATTTTACTGTGAATGTTTAGGTGGTTACTGGTTGGAACTTAATTATATA